>JACYXH010000115.1:275000-400000 GCA_026745465.1 Lota lota | reverse complement strand
CAAGGTGATGCTGTGTTTCGGTCAACCTTTCTTTTAAAAATAATAATCAGAAAAACGAGAGAAAACAAACAGGCCATACATTATCCCGGTCTGACCCTTTGGTTTCCTTTTGCTCTTTCCTGTCTCCTCCCCCCCCCCCCCCCCTCCCCCCCCTCCCCCCCTCGTCCTCAGACGTGAAGAACCTGGAGAACTTCCACCTGGTGGAGAGCGTGCAGGAGCAGGTGAACGCGGCGCTGCTCGACTACGTCATGTGCAACTACCCTCAGCAGATGGACAAGTTCGGCCAGCTGCTGTTGCGGCTGCCCGAGATCCGCGCCATCAGCCTGCAGGCCGAGGAGTACCTGTACTACAAGCACCTGAACGGGGACGTGCCCTGCAACAACCTGCTCATCGAGATGCTGCACGCCAAGAGAGCCTGAGCGACCCGGGGGGGGGGGAGGCGGGGGGGGGGGGGGAGAGGCGAGAGACGGCGGCGGGGGGGGGGGGGGGGGGGGGGGGGGGTCAGAGGGGAGATGACAGGCGTGTTGACACACATCTGTGTGGGGACTCTGAATCGTTATGAGCCCATTGTACGTGATGAACACAGAGTTGAGCTTTGGTTATCGTTGCTGCGGGCTGTGAACTCACTGGCCTGATGCAAACGGAATTGCCGGCGTGTGCGTGGGCGTACGCACACGCCCACACACACACACACACACAGTATACAGACGCCTAACCACGGTAAGGTGTGGATAGTGGTCGGCATTGCTCTAATTTCTATCACATCGTTAGCGATGCATTGATTGGCATACACACACACACACACACACACACACAAGAACACACTGACACACAGGATGGATGGAAGAGATGTCGAGGCGCATGGCACGTTAATCTACGAATAAAAAATAAAAAACTGAACATGGACAGAGATCTGTAGCCGATGATTCTGCAAACTCTTGAAAGATACTTAAAACAGACATTGGTTAAAAAGGGAGAAGCATAAGAAGAAAGAGAACACTTGCAGACTCTGATATCAGTGAAACGATGCAACGACGGGGCCAGTCCATACCACTAATGACATACTTTTGAGGAGAAGGACAGAGAAAAGATGGAGGATCGCTGACATTGAGAGGCAGCCATTTTGGTGGGACAATCCTTCAGTGCAACTCGAGGTCTTTGAAGAAACTGTTGTTGGTACTGAACAGATAAGAAGGACTAGTGAGTCATTCTGTCTGGAGACTCTGATACGTGCCGGTCTGACTACCAAAATCTCGGACCCTCTTGGACCAGGGGACTAGGACCTGGTCTTTTGTGGGACCTCCTCAAACTTGGAGAGACCAGCATCTCCTAACACTAAACTTTTTGTCGATGAACAAACATTTAAAAGGAAAAGGACAAATTAAGAAATAAACGGAAATATCTTTCACTCTTTTTGGTAATATGTCTGAAAATCTTTTCATTTGTTATGGTCACGTAGTTAAGTGTCCGCCCCCCCACCACCACCAACACCCCCCACCCACCCACCCACTGTGGAAAGTCTTTAACTTGAACAGTGTTTACGGTGCACCCCAGAAAGATCACATTTGAATAAAGGATGTTGTTAGTCAGATCAACTGTATTTATCACCCACCCCGTTTAAGAAACCATTTTGCTTCATTAAAAACGTTTGCAGAAAAAAAAACGGTGGGAAAAAATGGTGTCATTAGGATTTTGAGATGAAGACAAGCAATTTCTGTCCAGCCCAAAGCCTGCTGACGGAAACAGAAAGTAAAGAAGCAACAAAACAACATAACTATCAGTATTATAAGATATAAAAAAAACGATGTGTGATGTCACAGTTCTGAGTCTTGCCTTATTTCATTGCCATAGCTAACTGTGCAGATGTGAATCAAAAATATGTACAAATTATATATAAGTATTAATGTTGTAAAGATTAAAAGGAAAACAAGAAAAAAAAGTTTAATTCAAGGTGTTTACATTCATCTAGTCATATGGGAGAAAACTGTGATGACGCATAAATTGCAAAGCAATGATTTCCTAAGACATTTTTAATTGAATGACATGAGAAAAAGATCAATTTGGTTTGCTTTCTTTGGTGTATGTACAGTGTTTAACTCTTTTTTTAAATTTCATTTGAACAGTCCTTAAATTATGTCGTGAGACACTAAAATCAGAATCAAAACTTTGATTTTTTTATTTCTATCTGACTGTTGACCATTTTCCTTTTGTTTTCTGCATTTGTGTTTAAGAGTTCAGTTCCACTTTTATTTTTGTAGAACATTGTTTTGTTTTTTACAGTGCTCTTACCGTATTACTGTACAGTATTTTGCTGGTTACGCTTAATAATGAAGATAATTTATTGCATCATTGGGTTTCATCTTTGTGTTACATGATGTGAGGTGACAACAGCAGAATAAATTTGTTTACTGTTGCATGTTATTATTTTTTTTAATAATTTTACCCAGATCAGATGAGATATGAAATGAGGTGAGATACAGTTTTGGGTACGAAGAAAAATTGATTATTTTCCTCTTTTTTGATAGCAATGGGAGTGTACATTTAAAAATACTTATTTCAACAAGGATCATCATTTAAGGTATTAAAGGAACAGTGGATGCCACTGAATTTGAAACTCAGTTCATTCTACACCATCGCTCTGCTTCTTGGTTTGCTCTGATACCAAAGACTGTATCTGTCCCTGTTAGCTGTGAAT
The DNA here is from genome assembly GCA_026745465.1 of Lota lota. Taxonomy (NCBI): domain Eukaryota; kingdom Metazoa; phylum Chordata; class Actinopteri; order Gadiformes; family Lotidae; genus Lota; species Lota lota. The sequence continues at coordinate 397,305 of JACYXH010000115.1, read as the reverse complement.
TCTGGTGTTACATTAAAGAAAAAATAACATCATAGATGCACATTTTCAGCCATCTTGATATTTTTAAAGAAATGTGTTGCGGAATTCCTTCAATGTAAGAAGATACAGTACAAAACGTGCCCCTAAAATGTGCCCCAATTTCATTATAGTATTTAACTACCTTTCTACATAATTTATAATTTATCATAAACTTTTCAAAGATGACTTGTATAAGAAATTCACTTAGAAAAAAAAAAAAGTTGATATATGTTGAGCAATATATATAATGGGTGGAGGTAGAATAGTGGGTTTGGGGGATGTCATAGATGATGATAGTTACTGCTATACATGTCAACATGCTTAAAAATATAACAGCATAAAAACACAAACACCACTGACTTACTCACAATATACCTTTTACCTCTGATGTCATTTTAACCTCACTTTTGTCACGTGACTTCCTGGTAGTAGGAAAATAAACAAACAAAACAGAACAAACTTCCTGGTTGTAGGGTTATCTGCAGCTGGTACAATTTCTCCTCATGTCAATAAATGACTGACTTTTATAACACAGTTCGCTCACTCTAGTCAATAAAGATGTACACATTTCATTCAGCTATTTAATGGATAAATTTGACTATTGACTTATTTTGTATATGCATAACTGTACGTTGTGTGATTGCAGAAAGTTGTAGTTAATGCATTTAAAAGGGAAGGTTTCCCTCTCCTGGAAGGTTAAAATCTTATTTTGAATCAGAACTTTATTCTGAAATGAAGTCCAAGTGATTCAATATAAAATTGTTGTGCTTTATGATTTTAGTACCATCACAAGTTTGGCCAATGATAATGTGATAATTTATTACAAGACCATACACACCTTTGTTTGGCCCAATAAAGCTATCCAACCATTGATATCATAACCAATCAGAAATAAAAAAGAATAAAACAACCATAAATACTTTTTCGTTATATTCTGGGTTTTACTCATCTAGATTTAGGGTTAGCAACACACTCCTTATTGCATACAGTGTCTTACAATACATGAATATTTTATTATCATATCACTATGTGTTGAATGGACACATGAAATGCACATCTTACATTGAAATCACAAACGAAAAGTCAAATTACAATGCTGAGTCAAATACGATCACTGATAACATAATAATACCGGGGACAGTCTACTGGGGCAATGGGTCATCTCTGTGGGTGAAACTGGAAGTTGGCAACCCAAGCTCGGTGGAGGCTACAGTGAACTGGCATGGCATCCATCTTGAGAGCTGGATGCTCCTGGAAGATAGAATAAAACACAAACATTTATACACAACAACACACTTCCTTTGTATTTGTATTATATTCAAATGATGATACATTATAGAGTTGAATAAAGCATAGAGATGTACACCATTTCTTTCAATTAGAAAAAAACTTGCACTCAAACAATTTTACACTTGCTCGAGACATTTCTAGATAAAAAGCCATTGAAAACATGAATAATGGCTTTCGTCAATCGTTTCACATAATGTGGCTCATAATGATTTCCAACTATGTTCTTCAAGATGTAATCTAATTCTGTAACTAGCTAATCATCTGCAAACCAACAAGGAATTCCACCTTTTCTATTGTTTTCATGTTATACGTATAATGTACCCAGATGTCTTTATAAATAACGCAAAACACATACAGCTTCCCATTACACGCTACAATCAATGATGATAATTTGTCACAGGTAGCACCTGAAAACTACAATTTCTTTACATGCAATCTTTTTTGCCGTTCAGATGATCCGATTACTTCACAGAGCAATTTACGGGGGATGATTCGGTACACGCTGAAGTCATGAAGGTATCTGTGCGGTAGCGTTGCATTAAGGATGCTGGTCAGGAACCGAAACACGTCTCTATCCCCGGCCGCCCTGGACTTTCCCCTCGAAGCTCGGCTTGCTTGCAGTGCCTGGCCTCCTGTCCGCAAATGCGTTAAGCCTGCTTTCAGTTGCAATGAATTGGTATAAATTATTTATATACATTTACCCATAGAATTTAACAAGTGGAGCCTCAGGTGAAATTACTCAGAAATGCAAGCTATGTACCTCCCCCAAGGTAGACACTAGCTTCAAGCCAACTAACTCGAATGATAACAGAAGGTAAAGTGGGGGAGGGGGTGAAGTACTCGCCGAGAGCAACACAAAAACACATAAACACAGTTCTGACGCACGCACGCACGCACGCACAGACAGGCAGACACACACACACACACATACACGCACACATTCACACACTTGACACTTGCAACATTGCTGGAGACGTGTTTGTGTGTTTTTCCGCCCTCCTCCACAGCGCAGTACATGGCAGCAGCAAGGAGAAAGGGGCTAAAGGGCAAAGCATACAATGAGCATCAGAGAGCTTCCTGGGCTGGAGGAGAGCATGTCAGTCAATGAAACAAGACGAAGGAGGGATGAAGCAGCTTAGCATCTCGCCTTGTTTGCACACAGGGGTCTACGGGGGGGGGGGGGGGGACCTGTGGGAAACGCAGCCTGGGTGTAGCGTTCGCTACAACGCCAGGGCTCTGTTGCACGACCAGTCACATGATATCACTCACAACAGCCTTCGCATAATGAAAAGCCAAGCGAGCAAAGCAAATAGACAATCGAAAGACGGATAAACAAGCAATTGGACATGTGTGTAACCCGGGGCTCATATACACACACACACACACACTATAAGTTGGTTTGGAGAAGAAAATAAAAAAAGGAAGAAAAAATAGAAAGTTCCATGGCCAGTTGTGTTTTCTACTGCGTTCTGCTCCACTTAACGGTCATTGAAGCTCTCTGAGAGGGAATGCGAAAGGCAAGAGGCTGGAGAATATGCTGGTACTCTTCAGAGAGACAATTAGACAAGTTTCTAATCACTCGCGCCAAAGTTTGACCAGGGGAGCCACCCTTTGTTTGTTGGCCCGTCGGACAAACTTAAAAAATGTAAAGATCACATTAATAGGCACGCCCCCGGTTTTTCATTTTTTCCGTCTTCTTCTAAATGAGGAACGCGTGCCATTGTTATGCAAAAGCCTCACTCCTGCATGCAAAACAAATACGCAGAGGTTTGGAGATGGATGGGTCCGAAGGCCGCTGCTGCTTCATTTGAACACATGTATTATACATTATTAAGCATAAAGAGCAAGCCTACAGCATTAAGATGGTTTTTTTCCAATGATGATTATCCTTTATTAGTCATTAAAGAGATAGGAAGGGAGCGAGAGAGAATGAGCCAGAGAGAGAGAGAGAGAGAGACAGCTAGAGAGACAGCAGGAGAGAGAAAGAGAGAAAGAAATACAACTTTAAGCACCTGAGCCTCGCTGCCAGCATTCCATTAATTGCCCTCACAATAGGCGGGAGCCTTTGGAGAATTTTCAATTTAAAAAAATGAGGAGTATGCATTCAGTTGCACTCATGTTATACCGGCACTTAAATCCCACATAGCGCAGATAAAAAAAGGACTCAAGGTTACATCTGACTGAAAGCCCTGGACCACAGCCACTTCAGAAATCCATTTAGCAAGAGGAGGGCCAGAACATCTAATTCAAACACAGTTGCTCTGTTAAAACTGTTGCACCGTCTTTCAGAAACGCACACAAACACACACATTTACTCCTACCCACATGCACACAGACACACACACACACACACACACACACACACATACAGAACACATATTTTCCTTTGTAAGAGTGATGAATCTGGCAAGAGAAAGGCACGCAAGACACCAAAACTTCTTCTATCTGCCAGGAGCTCCAGCAGCTGACGGAGAATGCAGGGAATCTGGCCTTTGGTGAACTAGTAGGATAGGAAATGCTCTGTGCAGGACCAAGCATGTAAGGGTTTTAGGCATCTTCAGGAAGAGCACTAGCTGAGTGTCAAGACGCTGACCTTGAGTATCAGGGCACCACCACACAAAGCACTCCGCAAATAAAACACGACGGGAAATCCGATTTAAATGAACGCCGCAACACGGCTAGGTAATGGAAATGTATATATACTGTAAATGTATGTCCACATAGGCCCTGTTCACACCTTGCGTAACCATGCGTCTTGGCTGATCCGATCACAAGTGGACAGCTCTAAGGTGTGAATGCACCCAAGACCCATACAGGACGCATTGGGCTCAGATTCCTCAGACCTCAATTTGAGATGCTCTGGACCGAATATCGCCACATAGGCGTCACATTGAAGCAAATACAAATCATCAAATCGCATAAGCCGGCGTTGCCCATAACTTCTGAAAATTTGAAAAGGTCATAAAGATATACTACGAGACATCTTGGGCGATGGTTTGCGAACTCTGTTTTATTTTCTTCTTCTTTTGATTTCCGGCAGACTAGGCACGTGGAGGTGCATTGCTGCCTCCCGCCGGTTAAAAACAACAAGGCGAACGGAAATGATGTACATGTTTGTTTGCATATAGAGCGGGGATGTCCTTGAGTCACGTAGACATTCAAACCCAGCCTGTTGTTCATAATGGCGCGGTCTGCTTAGGTTAAGCACATGGAGACTATGCTGATTGTGAAAAGCGGTGTTATTCTTCTATTCACTTACTATGTGGTCTGGCTCTTCAACCTGAAATGAATGTGGCATCTTTAAGGAAGCCGTGAATAGAGTTCCCCCGATGTCTCAGCCCATTTCAAGGAAATGGAATTAATTAACTTGCAGAGATCGCACGCACAAGGCCCCCTAATGCATTTAAATCCAGGAGAGAGTTTGACACTGAAACACTCATTTGTCGGTCGATAATGAAATCTGGAGATTTCACTGCGAGTGAACATTTTTGAAAGACATTGCAAAGAAAACATCGGCGGTTAAGAGCACTAGAAACGTATGGGCAAGTCCAGCAGACCAAGTTTAACAACTTTTCTGGGAGAAGCTGTGGCAAAAACAAAAACAAAGTGCTACGTTCTTATTATTTCTTATATATATAAAATGCTTATTAAAGTCGCAACGTGTAAGATGGAGCCCCTCCCAGTTAGTAGGCAGGAGACTTTCACAATAAAAAAAAGTGTTCTATCCATTTTAACTGGCTGTGCAACTGTGTGACAAAAACTAGCATAGCTCGGCTGTGTAGATGGTGTGAATGGTTTTGGGAGTGTCAATAGTGCAATTCTTGTAAACAGAGAGAGCGGTAAGTGCTGGCCAGCCTTTTTATTTGTAGAATATATTTATTTGTTTTAGAATGTGATTTTATTGATAACATTATTGAAATCACTATAAATCAGCATTGACTGCAGATATGTCCAGGTCAGCTAGTTGAAATGTAACACATTGGGACTTTAAATATATACAATTAATTTAATTTGTTTAATTAGTTGATCAATTTGCATTGTTATCATCCTTCTTGATTCCAATAAGTTCTGTGTCCATATTAAGGAAAGATGTTATGCTCAGTAGCAGGGTTTATTGTCTCAGTTGACTCAAGTCAACTCAAGTTTATTTGTATGGCTCAATGGCAGTGTCTGAGGTTAACAGATTGGTCGATAGCCCCCTTACCATACGTTCTAAAAAGGGAAGGTCCTCTTTGGATCAAAGTCTTGAAGAAGCTCCTTGAGAAAACATCAACGGGAGCATTAGAAGGTCCAGCTGAAGAACAAGAAGAAGAAAAAAGCGGACTGCCCCTCTCTTCTTCTTTGACTACCTTGTTCTTATTGGACTGTTCTGAGCTCCACAGATGATTTCTGGCTGTATTCCTCCTTGCATTTTCCACACAGTGTATGTCGCCAAGCCACACTGTAAAGTAAGTAAAAGACCTTCCGTGGCTAAATGCTACTACTAGTCTATCGATAGCGAGTGCTTCTTTTATTTTCCTTTTCTTCCGGTTACATTTTTCTACGACCTGCTCGTCATTGACACACACTCCTGACATTCTCATAGCAAACATTGGCAAGTGGACATGTTTATAGGACTAGTCAAGAGGCAGGCTGTGGAGACCCAAGGAATAAAAGCCTTTTGCAATTCCAATAAAATGCTCATATTTAAAAAGTCTTTGTTGAACTGGCAAGTTGAGTGGTGTTGGTGGGAATGAGCTAGACAACTTTGTATTGTTTTAATTTAGCAGACGCTTGTGACGTAAAAGGGATGTAGAGGTACTGTAAGTGTTGAAACTGGTAGGTAAGGGTTAGGCATCTTGCTTAAGGAGCCCTTCAGAAAGACTGCAGACTTAACATCTTTTGAGTCTCTCTTTGTTTTAAAGTATTGTTACAAATCAAACATACACATTCATACACGAATAAACCTAAAAAAAGTTATTATTAAGAATATAAGGTGACATTTGTGGATATCTACTACACATGCATAGACTGGGCATCCCATAGTAAAGAGACAAGGACTGATCCAAATAAGTAATGAATAATAAAAAATATAATGAATTAATAATCTCAAGAAAATGGATACTCCTGTTGGAAGAAAAAATAGACATAGCATTTCGAACATTGTTTCATTACATTAGAATAAAAACGATGAACATGTGTGAAAAAGAAGTAGTATACATATTGTCATTTATCTTCTCACTTGTAGGCAGTGTAAAAGGGCTTGTATTGGTCCTGTATCTCTATCCTATGTAAAAAAGTCCAGGGAGTGGCAGAGCGTTGGTGGGGGGGTTGGGGGGGGATGCACTTATCCAAGTCCAACATGAGCGTCCACAACTGATATAAGCGTCAGTTGGAATTTGTAAAAGGTCATACATAATGGATATCAGGGGGGCAGGGGGGGAGAGGTGGCGGAGGTGGAGGGGGGGGGGGGGTACATCTTCAATAAGCCTGAATAAGCGAGGCAGCCTTTCTCATCTTCCCAAACTGGGGTAGAACCCCCCTAATGACTGCGCCTGGAGACCCCGGGATCTCCTTCAGCCTCAACCACCCCCACCCCTAACCCCACCTCCTCCAACTCCCCATCAACCCCACCGCTGGACCCCCTCTCCCAGGCCCCTGCTGTCAGACCACTAGATGTTCCCGGCCGGCACACACCGCACAGACGGACCAGGGGTGGGACGGGGGAATATGAGCTCCTAAATTAAACATTCTAGGCGCTGACTGCCGCCTGTTTTGGGCAAATCAGCAGAACAGAAAACAAACAAGGTGCCTCGGGAAGACTGGAGCGTGCCTTTCTCTAGTATTTGTTTTACCCCTTTCACTGGGACGGGCGGTGTGTGGTGGGCGGGTGGTTAAAGTCCTCTGAAGTCTTTTAGGGCAGCGGCAGGAAATGCATACTCAAAAACGTGTCTGTTTGGCCTGTTGGTGTCTGAGCGCTGTGACGAAGAATGAAGGAGAACAACTTGAAGGAAGAACAACAGGACCGAGGAGGGAGAGAGGGTGGTGGGGTATTTTTGGGGTGGGGTTGAGAACATGGACGTGACAGTGACGGAGGCACTAAAGAGAGATTAGATTTGGATGACAGAGAGAGAGACAGTGAGAGAGACAGCGAGAGAGAGAGGAGAGACAGAGAGAGAGACAGCGAGAGAGAGAGACAGCGAGAGAGACAGAGACAGAGAGAGAGAGAGACTGGTTCAGACTTGAAGATTCTTGCTTCTATTGTGTCCTGTATCAGCTGGGCAAAGGTCATCTCCAGGCATGGGGCACCTCTATCTTCCCTCTCCTGACCCGCATTCAGACATAAACAGGAAGTGCCCCCCCCCCCCCCCCCGGGAAATGGGGAAGTAATATTTTTCACCGCTGCATGCTGGACTGGACAATGCTGATAATGCGAGCTGTCGTTTCATTCAGTGTTTTAAAGGAAAAAACGTCAACCACAATACAATCTAGAACGAGTTTAATATAAATTAAATATAATTTATATTTTTACACTTTGGGCAGATACATTACGGCCCTTGCTCCTTTGGTATTCAGACATTTGAGTCTTAGGACTCGAGTCTCTTCCTGTCAGCAGCGAAGGCCCATTTCCTGCTCAGACCACAGATAAAACCCTTTAACGTCTCTTTGTCTTTGGTGTTTGGTGTGCGGATCAAAGCTACGGTCACAGTCCTGGGAGCTGTGTGATCAGTCAGCGAGTGACCGTTTATGCGACACCAGCATCCTATGGCACTCATTGCATCTGCAAGAGGCTTCACTAAATCAAATTATGCTTGCCTCTCCTCATTGTGTGTTGGTGTGAGGGAAATCGACATGACTGATACCTCCAGGACCCAAATAGGCATTCTGTGATCTTAAAATAAAAAAGGGAAGGGCTGTGTTTGGGTTTGTTGAGCGATGGTGAATCTTTATCATTGAGAGTACATTGCCGAGACTTGGTTCCACCCAATCACAAGCGCCGGTGGGCCCTGTGTACGTGAACTCATACACATGCAGGGGAAACGTAGACACTACCATCCATACATTCCTATACTCGTACCCCTATTTTCCGTCGTACACATCTCCTCACATTCCTCCCCAATATAGTCCCACACACGCAAACAGGGTTCTGATCGATCTTCTCTGTCTGCCAAGGGCACATTGGGGGTGGGGTGAAAGAAGTGATTTAATGTGCAAGCCAATGGGTGCTTGTTTTTCAATATGTCTCTTTCCTGTTGTGCTCTGATAGGGACTTCCTGTGCCCAGAGGGGGACGGACAGGGGGTGTCTCATCCTTCCATTCCACCCAACCCAGACACCCACGCCACGCGGAAATGTCACTCTGCTGCCATAACTTAACTTCAACTACCCTCCCTCACTCACACACACACACACACACACACACAACCACATACACACACACATACATATACAACCACATACACACACAACCATATGCACAACCACACACACACACACACACACACACACACAACCACATACAGAACCACACACAAATACAACCACACATACAACACCACGACAATGGCACACACACCCCATAGCCCTAACCACCAAGCCCTAACTGGACACCAGCACATACAAACAGGTTTGCGTGTAAACATGCATGGTGTGTTCGTAGGTAGGAGACTATGAAACTCACAATATTAAAGGGAATTAAACAAATGAGTAGAAATGTACATATTTTATCAATATCACTACGAACAAACTGAATAACCAAAGGAAGAGGGTGTCACGGGGACGGCAGGGTCTGAACAAGGGGTGGGGTCATAGGTCACAACGCGATGATCTCTTCCTGTCTGTTCTACTATCTCTGTAGCATACACCCTTCCCGTCATCACAGAATTACACACACACACAGGATATTGTTACATTACTGAACTCGTAAATGAACTTCGCCCTGACTGCAATCGATCCCTGAACTTTTATTTTTTGTTCATATTTTCTATGCATCCCTGAGCGTTTTCATCAGAATCCAACAGTGAATAAAGCTTCAATCCCATTAAAAAATACAAACCAAAAATACAATAACACCAGTTCATACTATGACTATGATCCTTGTCTCATAGAAATTGTCAATGATCCACTTACTTAATCATTGTACAAACATTATACATTTGGCATTATGATACAAATAATGGATTCAAGCTTTTAGTGTAACTAAGTGTGCTTTTACACCAATCGTTCGGTAGACTGCCCGATTCAGGGGTGAGGCTTTGTGGCATTTTCTTTTGGTTTAGTTAGGGTTTGCACTGTAAGGGTTTTAATAAAAACCGATCAAACAGCTCAGGTGTGAACGCACCCTAATATAAAGGCAGCTATGCACGATACAGGCATGCACACACACACACACACACACACACCTCTCCAGGGACTACCTCTAAGTCCTTCCAACCTGACCCATTCATTGTATTCACTATTTTTATATAAAAATGCACTTCCTTCCGTCATTACATCACCTGGCATGTTTGTTTTATCCCCCTCTCGCACACACACACAAATATATGTTGTGTGTGTGTGTGTGTGTGTATGTGTCCGGGTGTGCATGTATGCAATGATATAACTGTGTGTGTGTGTGTGTGTGTGTGTGTGGGACAGTCAGAGACACGGATGGAGGAAGCAGGCCGAGCCTGTGTCTGTGTAGGAAGTGAGGTGTGGTGATGGCACATTAACGACAGGGCCCAGGAGCACCACAACGCACGGGCTTCACAACACACAAAAGGTACGCATGCCATCCAATTCAATGAGAATTGTTTCAGGAGAACAATGGGGGCCAGCCTCCCCCAGCCCCGCAAGCCCCCGGCTAGGCTTGGTAGAGGGTGAGAAAGGTGAGTGGCTGTGCGGTAGCGCTGCTGCTGCTGCTGCTGTTTTGGTTCTGACTCCACGCTCGGTGTGGGGGAATCCCGTGGACTCCAGGGGACTGTGGATCTGACATAACATCGGCGGTGTGGCCGCGTCCGCCTAGCTCAAGGTACAGAAAAAATGACAAACACAACAACCCCGAACATCCCAATAACGACCAGCAAGACTCAGGAAGGGTAGCTGTAAATGGAAAGGCTGAACGATGTTTGATTATGTGAACAAGAGTTTGAGGAAAGCCTCACACTCCTCACCCACGACAAACTCATTCTCTACAGAGATGACTCGGTTATCAGGGATTATACTGGAATAACTCAGTTCTAGCGGTGACCTCGAACCTTCGACGACTCGAACCTTGGATGGAAAGACAATTTAGTCAACGTCGTCTTTAATAGTCGAATCGTTGTGTCTGGACAATTACAAAAAGAAACGTGTAACAGCGGGAATCATTGGGAGGATGGGGCTGCAGAATGAGTGGTATGACAGCAGTGCTTGGCTTCTAGAAGTAAAAGCCTAAAAGCTATACAATGTTTTTTGTGGGGGTACAAAATGTGAAAAGTCATTTAGCGGAGGCACTGTGCCTGGCCTATAGAAGGCTGTGGGAAACCCTACCAACTGATTCTTTTCAAGCGTTTGAACCACGCAAATGTCACAAGAAATAGGCATAATTGAGCCGCATTTATTAAAGAAATGTATTGTATGGGATTCGACGATCAGTCGACGATGGGTCTGCCTGACGAATAGGTTTCGACTATGCAAAATCTTTTGCAACGCTCCCTGTGGAGCACATATAACGGTGAGTTGAAGGGACTGATGGCGACGCAACGCAACATTTTCAGTGGAGCCCCGGGGTTGGCATGATTTAGTGCTCTATTAGAATAAATTAGCATGACTTAGTTTTACATTAGCCTTCATAAGCATGACTTAGTTCTTTATTAGCAAGCCTCAGTTCTATCTTAGCGAGCATGACCTATACCTTCTATAATAGCATGACCAAGTTCTACATTAGCCAATATTAGCATGCCTGAGTTCTATCTTAGCCGATCATAGCATGACCCTGTTCTATATTAGCCAATATTAGCATGCCTGAGTTCTATATTAGTCTACACTGGCTCTCTGCAAACAGATGTTTGCATTGATCTCCTCACCCCGTTGACCTGATGTTAATGAGACCTGCTCATGCAGATCAGCCAGGCGCTGATCAGGACTATTGATCAGCCTCAGCCCCCTGCTCTAAACGGGGCTAACTGATCAATCATGGGCTGATTATCGCTTCGCATTAATTGGAACCATGAAGAACTCACACTTATGAGGATAATCACATATTCGTCCTTGTGAAACCACACACATACACACACAAACCCACACACACACCGTACCACACTGTTTTGCTGGTATGCCTACATATAATTCAATTTTTGTCTCGAATGCACATTTGATTGTGGTACATATGCCATCAAATGTCCTATTATATTGTCATTAGCATGTCCATGTGTGTGTAGCAACGTCTTTGTGCGTGTCTTTGTTGGTGCGTCAGTTGACCTTGTACGTATGCATGCAGCCAATCAGCTTTCTCTGTGAGAGCCTGATGTCTTAAGGGACTGGTCCCTTTGTGTGGTCCAAAATGGAGAGAGGAGTGTTAGGCTGTTAACCAATATGTGAGACTCATGGGTCGACAAAGAGAGTCTGGTTCAGAGACTGTGTGTTAGTGTGTGTGTAAGCTGAGCGGCCATGGGTTTGTGCTGTGTGACACGTCAAGTCAAACCTCATTACAAGGAGGTTTGTCAGATGGGTTTTTTGAAATGGGGTTTGGCAAAACAACTGTCAAACTTACTTCAGGTACAAATACAAATGTCATTGTCGTTGCAAAAAAAGTACTTTAAATGACAACTTGTTAGTGGTGTCTGTGTGAGCGTGTGAATGAAAGTGCACATTTGTTCATGCGTGTATGTCCCCTTGTCTCTGCAGTTGACAGACATGACACTGGCTTTACCCTGAACAGGAAGCACCGCAGCACACAGGGACAAAACAGGAAGCTCCTGCATGCCCCGCCCCCCCACTACCACCTTCACCTCCACCATCACCACCACCACCACCGCTACATTTGACTGACTGAGTGGTAGTCACAGAAAGGACCTCTAGAGCCCTGGATGTGTGTGTGTGTGTGTGTGTGTGTGTGTGTGTGTGTGTGTATGCTTGTGTGTGTTTGTGTAGGGGCCCAGCTGTCCTGCGGTGGGACTCCTGATCGCGTGTGAAAGGGCCACTGGAGCGGCCCCGGTGCTAAGTGGTCTGGTCCTAAGACCGTCAGCGGGCTTCGGGTGTGTGTGTGTGTGTGTGTGTGTGTGTGTGAAAACGAGGTGTGTGTGTGTGTGTGAGAGAGAGAGAGGGATGTGTGTGTGTGTGTGTGAGAGTGAGGTGTGTGTGTCTGTGTCTGTGTGGGGGGGGGGGTGTCAGGGAAGGTTCATCAGGAAAAAGGAGAGGCAATTTTATCCATTCATCCGCTCTGACTAGAGCCTGTCTCCATATATGGAGGATGATAAAAAGTGTGGAAAACCTTTTTTCTTTTACAAATGCTTTCTTGAATGCTCTGCGAAAACAATTATGCACACTTTTTCATTGCAAAATAGTAACACTGCCACGATTGGTCATCGCTTCCAACCTGTGATGTGATTGGATATGAGGCCACAGAATCTCCACTGGCCCAGCGACCCCAGCACTGATCTCAGTACAGGTTCAAAACCCTCAGTCCAACCTGTAACCCCCACCCCCCTTGCATGTAGCACACACCCCACCCCACCCTCCCGCCAACCATTAAGTTAACCTTGACTGGCTCACTGCCGGCCCACCCTCCTCCTTCTCCTGCTTCTCTCTCATCCACTTAACTCTGGCTGATTCACACCTTTGGTGAGATGGGGGGGTTGGGGGCCACACTTCCCCACCTAACCCCCAGTGTGAACCTAACTGTGTATACTCTGGTGTTGGGTTCCAGGGGGGTGGTGGGGGCCCCTATGCTCAAAGAGAAACAGATGCCGTCAACTCAGAGAAGGGCCACAGAGAGAGAGAGAGAGAGAGAGAGAGAGAGAGAGAGAGAGAGAGAGAGAGGTAAAGATACAGAAAGGAAGAAAGAGAGCAAGAGAGACATGGACCACCCAACAGCAGAACAAACAGTGATGGATGGGGGGGTGAAGTCAAGTTTGATCACATCGGAGAAGGGACAGTTCGAAGGGGGGAGTGGCGGTCAAAATGAGGTGATAAATATAAAAGAGAGGAAGAATGAGGGCGAGAAAAAAGGAAGAAAGAGAATTTACTAAAATGTCATTAAAAGTACTGTTTTTCTGAACAAATTGCATATCAGGTGATTTATTCATATCACTTAATGTATCTTATGTTGTTGGTGGTTTGCAAATTATTTTGGAATTTAGCATTGCATTAAATGTCACAAATGTTTTTTTGAGTGCAATTGTGTGTGTGATTCTGACACTGACCACTAGGGGGTACGGCTCCACAGCCAGTAATCTCATTCATGAAAGTCAGTTTTAGACTTTTAGTTGAATGTATTTTCTTACATTTGTTTCAATGAGGGAAAGCTAAACTGTTAGGGGACATGGGACAGGGTGTCCATGAGAAAAGAGTATACCAAACAGCGTTATAGATAGATAAATACAAAGAAAGATGGTAATTTATTTATTTATTGACATATTATTATTATGAAATAAATTAAAACCCACTGTGTTAATCTGTCCTTTGAAATTAATCAGTATGGTATTTATTAGTCAAACACAGCAAAGTAGGTTCATGATACTCTCATACTTAAAAGTATTAAGAGTACTACTCTAATATGTGTCACTGTAAATGATCTCCTGCTACTCTAGTTAGGGTTGCTTCTGTCCAGGGGTTGAAGGTCAAACGCCACTGTTTGACCCTAGCACTGGCCTATTAACCCCACCTGACAAGTTGAGCTTGGCAGTCAGCTGTACGTCTGTGTGTGACTATAAGTGTGTGTTTGTGTGTGTCTTCCATCCTCTCTTGTACAGAAAGGATAGAAGGTTAACCTGAAAGTAGCCACACAGGCATGCACGCACACAAACACAAAAATACTTCACATACACATAATCTCACACACACACACACACACACACACACACACACACACACACACACACACACACACACACACACACACACACACACACACACACACACACACACACACACACAAACATGGAAAGCTAAATAACTGCAAGGACCAAACCATAAAATACAGATCAGAACTGTCAGCAAAAAATCCAAGTCATCATTAGAGAGGAAACTGACATAAAGTGAAACATGGCTAATGATCCAAATATGATATTTTGATCACACCTTAGTATTTAATGGAGAGCATATATACTTTATATTATATATATATATATATATATATAATAAATAAAATAAATCAGTATATATACAGAACCTTCACAAACAGGCACACAAATATGCAATATGCAAACTCTCTCACACACACACAAAAACCTGAGGGTAGCCGCATCAAGTAAAGTGAAACAGTCAATCCTAGGCTGTCCATTTCTCTCTGCCTGGCTCTCTCTCTACCTCTCTCTCCCAGGTCTACTACGGCCATGCTCCAACACGCCCTCTCTGTCAGTATTAATCTCACCGGCTGACTACAGAAGGTAGGCCACCTGCCATCTACCCAAGGCACACACACACACACACACACACACACACACACACACACACACACACACACACACACACACACACACACACACACACACACACACACACACACACACACACACACACACACACACACACACACACTACCTATTGCAGGAAGTCTTCATTTGTCTCTGTCTCATCTACATGGGCTGAGCAGGGGTGTGTGTGTGTGTGTGTGTGTGGGTGGGGGTTTCTTTAAGGGGATCAGTGGTCCAGAGGAGAAAGGTCAACGCATTCAGAGAGTTCATCATTCTGAAGTGTCAGAGCCGCTCTTTCGGAGAGCAGATGAAGTGGAGATGAGGGGGGAGAGGAGAGGAGAGGTGGGGAGAGGAGAGGAGCAGGGAAAAGGAGGGGAAAGGGGGAGAGGAGAGCTGTAGAGGGGGTGAGGAGAGGAGCAGAGGGGAAGAGGAGAGGAGAAGAGGAAGGGATGTGGTACAGGGAGAGGAGATAGTAGGAGGAGGGGAGAAGAGGGGGAGGAGTGAGGAGAGATGGGGAGAAGTAGAAGAGAGGAGATGAGGGGGGACATGAGAGGAGAGGATAGGTGAAGAAAGGAGGAGTTGAGGAGACAGGAGAGAAGTGGGGGAGGAGAGGAGGAGAGAGGTAGGGGCAAGAGTATAGAGAGAAGGGGAGAAAAGCAGAGAGGGTGGGGAAAAGAGGGGGTGAGGAGCGACTAGAGAAGGGGAGGAGAGAGGAGAGGAGAGGAAAGCATGTGTATGTCCATACCTAGGAGTTTTTTCTCTCACTAAATACTGTCATTAACCAAACATTAGTCTAGGGAGCAGAAAGACCTCCATTGATTCATATTCCCTCACACCGCGAAAATCTGTGCTTTTTCACTTTGTCAGCATTATAGTAAAAAAATACACAGAACAAACATAAATAGATTAATGGATTTCTCACACACTGAATGGCAACACAAATGAACATGAAATCACTTGCATACAAATCAGTTTTACTGACACCAATACACCCACACACACCCACACAGATACAAACACACACACACACACACACACACACACACACACACAAACACACGCAGAAAGCACACAGACGTCTGGTCTGAGGTAAATGTATTTTAATAGCCTCGGACTAGATGTGTGTGTGTGTGTGTGTGTGTGTGTGTGTGTGTATGAGTGTGTGTTTGGGACCATCTGTCCAGTCTATTGTTGTGTTGCTTGTGACGACGCGTTTGGACGCCACGCGGGCCACAGAGGATGTGTGGGCGTTTTAAACCGTCCCCGGCGAAAGCTCCCGGGATGTGACACACTGCTCTTCCTCAGCGCCGTTGTTTCTTCTCCTCTTCCTTCTTTCTTCTCCTGCCTTTCTTCGTTCTCTTTTTTTTTTTGGGACGTGGCATGGAGTATTGAGTCAGATCCCCACACTACGCTGCCTCTGAGCAATGGCACTCAGCCAGAATCGCTCCCTCAACTCGGGGGAAGTGACGAGGTGTGTGTGTGTGTGTGTGTGGAATAAAGTGTGTGTGTGCATCTATCAGTGTCTGTGTTTCTATCAAAGGTTAGCTGAAGTGTGCCAATTAATTGTTAGGAACATGTTGGATGGGCAGCATTATTTTCTCTTTTAATTTATGTGTTGGCGGAAGGTAGTGCAGGGGGGAGGGTGAGGGAGGGGGTGGGGGTTGAGGGAGGGGAGGAGAAAAGAAGCTGATTGTACAAGAAGTCGGCACCGTCTAAAGTGCGTCGAAATTCATCTCGAGTCAAAGTGGAAAAGTGTTTTTATGTCACACTCACATTCCTCACAGAGGCCTTGCTACATATACTATCCTTGGAAAGGACTCACAGAACTATAAGGTAGACCAATATTGGGCCCTTCACAAAAATATTATTAGAAGAAATATTTGAAGACAACTTTTTAGTTTTATTTGGCAGCTAATCTTAAATTCTGATGGACTACTATTCCTGCTGAAATTCACGCCATATGGCCAACACACAACGGTCTATACCCTTCTATTTTTGTATTTATAACATTCTACGTATAATATATTTAATTTACATAAAGAGCTTTATACTTGGACACTCAAGCACTTTACAAATAAAGTCCAGGTTATCTATCCATACATTCACACACAGATTCACACACCAGTTTAAAGAAATGCAGAGACACATTGAGAACACACTGAGACACCTTACTATCAGCTATGCACGCACACACACACACACAGCACCTGGCTATGACTGGGCTCTTCCTGTCATTCTGCAGGAAGAACAGTGGCGTGGACATCCAGCCAGCCTGGCTCTATGACAGGCAGAGCTCGGGTAAGGGTGAACTGCAGGGGCCCTGTGTCAGGAAGTATTCACTCCCTGTTTCCCTAGCCGCCCCTGGCCTCTCCAACTAGCAGTCAGCGGCTGAGAGAAGCCAGGCGCAGGCAGGATAATCACCCCCTAATAAGAGGCTATATTGAAAGCAGCCTGGCGCTTGTGCACTAAAAGCTGGACAAGTGCACGCTAACAAACACCCGACACCCGGCCCTCTGACACACACGCACACACATCAGCACGCAAACACGTGCACACTTGGGACCGGCGCTGCGTGGTGATGAACATATCCAAGATAGATCCGTAGCTGGGATCTCTTGCCAAGCAGGCACTCACACACACGCAAATAGAAAGAAGCACAATCACACACAGACACGTACACACGCTCACACACAGCCTGACACACACAAATACACACAGAGCCCAGATCCATTTCCCTCCCTCCTTCCTCTCCACCTCCCTCGCAACCAACTTGGAAAACTGTTAGCACATGGCCCCAAACGATATCAATAATTTCACAACGTATCAATTATCAATTTGGAGAGGACAGGATGGGATCCTGTGGGACTGCAGCGTATGTTATGTGTTTGCCTTGGAGTGGAGATCATTACGATGTGAGGACCGCCATGAACACACCGGCCACAAAGCCTTCATCACAGCTCCAGAAAGTAACAGGGCTCCGAGGCCCCGACCCCTCAAGGGTCCTCTGATTTCAAACTCAACCTCCAAGGCGTTTCTTCTTCTTCTACGTTGAAAAGGCCCAACTTCCGACGGGGGTCATGAACCCAGACTGCGTCTCGACGAGCCCTTGTTTGGTTTTCACCTGGTTACCTTTTTAATTTTAGAGTCATTGAGCACATGCTTTTATCCTGAGCGAGTTAGGAAATATATTTTTTTCCTTTTCTTCGACGTATGCTATTTGTTGTTGCTCAAGGAGGCCTACATGTAGACTTTAGACATTGGGTTTTGAACCCGGAACATTTAGGCTGGGAGTCAATCACCCTAACCATATCCTAACCCCAATGTAGAAAGAAGAAGAAAGAATATTTCATCGGCTCACTGCTTTTCTGATGCCAACTGTAACCCGACGCAGTACCGTTTATTTTGAGGGCCAATTTTGGCAGGAAACGATCTGTGCCCGTCCAGATTCCCCAGAAGATTTGATCGACTGAAAGAAGCAACGATGGAAAATACACAGAAGGATAAAACCCTTTGCGATGAACTCATTCCTTTTCAAGCGGGTTCTTACAACACAAATATATATTGTACACCAAAACAAACACAACGACACATAGACAAATGCTCTCATCCCACCATTATCCCATTCTGCCCTTTTTCTCACACTGAAAAAAGCATACTCATCTTTCTCACGTGACCCGGCTGTGTTTGTTAGCCACTCTCCCCTGCTGCATATCAACCTGTCTGACCCTCTCTGTTCACATCTTCTAGAATCTTTCCCTTTCCTCCTGTCTTGCCCTCAACACACAGTGTCTCTCCAAGGCCTTTGGTGAGAGTGGGTGTTCAAATGAACAAGGGAACATCCATGTTGTGCTTTTGTGTCAAGTGTTTGTATTGAAGAATAGGTGTGCATGTTATAAAGAAAAAGTTTCCGTGTTTGTGTGTGTGTGTGTGTGTTTGTGTGCCTGTGAGCATGCGTATGTGTGATCATGCATCTGTGTTTGCTTGTGATCATGTGTATGTGTGTTTGTGTGCGTGTGTTTTGCCTGTGATCATGTGTGTGTGTATGTATGTGTGTGTGTGTGTGTGTGTCTAAGACTGTGTGATCCTCTGCAGGTTAGAGTGGGGGGCTGCTGAGCTGCTGTTGGCTGCTCTCTCTCACCTGCACATCTGCTGCCATTTTAATTAGCACTCCAAGGAGACGAGTCACGACCAGTCACACACCATGACAGACACACACACAAACACACAGGCGAACAAAAGCACATGTTTACGGATATGTATCTACGGAGAGATATGTAAACGTATGTACAAACAAGCAAAGCCAAGCCCCCTTTCTTGCCCTCTGTAACACAGGCACACACACATAAAACCACACACACCTTAAATAAAAATGCAAGCATGCAAGGATACACACACACATTTACAAAGAATCATCAATAAGTACACAAAGGCATAAATAAGCACATTTAAAACCACACACACACACACACACTCACACCTCTCCTCCGTTCTGTATTATCTGTAATCCATAGTACCTGCTTCTATGTGATCTTTTTTATTTTTTTATTTTCATTACGCCGCTCTTTCACAAGGAGGAGGAGGAGATGCAGCCCGCCCAAGCTCAGACGAGGGTGACGGCCTCCCTGTGTGTGTGTGTGTGTGTGTGTGTGTGTGTATGTGTGTGAGGTGGTTGTTGGGCGGTAGGTTTGGCGAGGCGCGGATGGGAGCAGGCAGATTTATGGCGGGGGGGGGGGGGGGGGGGGGGGGGGGGGGGGCGCTGTGTGACCTCTGGGGTCGTAACGCGGTGATGGGTGAGCGGCTCTCAGCGGTAAGCTACCGGCACTTGACAGAGTGCCCGGCGCCGAATGAATTTTCTTCTCTTTTCCTCAATCATCAGCCAGCCAGTGCCCTGACCCCCATCCTGACTGCTATAACAAGATCTCCCATCTCGCAAGGGGCCTGAAAAATTTACTGTCACATCTACTTTTCAATGAGCCCAAGTGAGCGCTTGTTTCACCTTCAGCACAGAGGCAGCCAGCCAGCCAGCCGGCCAGAGGTAGCCCCCCCCCCCCCCCCCCGCCACCTTCCTGTACTACCTGCCTGCCCATCGGTGGGAGGGACAAAGAGAGTGTGTGTGAGTGGCTGTGTAACAGGGTTTGTTTGTGTCAGTGTTTGTGCGTGTGGATTGTAGGAGCCAGAGGGAGGGGGGGAGGAAGAGAGAGAGAGGGAGGGAGAGAGAGGGAGGGAGAGTGAGAGAAGATGGACAGGGCCCATATCTTTGTATGAATGTCAACATTCATTCGGTTGGAAGCGCAACACACACCACACACACATGTTCAATTCAGAAAAAAAGCACACGCAATCTTGTACATTGTCCCTACGCTCCTTCCCTCTCTCTCCTTCCACTCTCTCTCTTTCTCTCTCTCCCTCACACACATACACCACACACACACACACACAGAAGATGATGTTGGCTGGGGCATAAAGGGCGTTGCCGTGGTGAAGTTGGCTGACAACTCCTGCCTGCATCAGAAGTCAATCTACCTTATCATGCCGCTCCAACCCATTCCCTCCTCCTCCTCCTCCTCCTCCTCCTCCTCCTCTTCCTCCTCACGCACACACACACACACGACAGGGCATTCTGAAGTCTCCCATGGTTGTTTGCCTGCTTTCATCAGGCTCGATGGCATGGAGTCAGATTTAATAACCGTAATCTATTTTTTTTATTTTTATCGTCTGGCGATAAATCTGGATGCAGGTACATTCAGATCTCACCTTCCTCGTGTCGCAGTTGACCACACACTGGGAGGAGGTCACCGAGAACACGAAGGAGGCGAGAGGAGGAGAGACAACCGGAAAAATTATTACAAATATTTATGTTAAAATATATTACATATATTTGAACATATTTATTCTAATAGACATTAAAGCCGTCCATGTTTGGTCATAGAGTATAGTCATATGTATAGTGTAATACAATATCACACAGGACAAAAACATATACCATAATGAAGTATGCATTGATTTTGTCTAATCAAGGAGGAGCAAAAATATAAATATGCTTTTATTTATTTTTTCATAAAACTAAAACATAGAATTAATGTTTTGTATTTCATAAAAAAGAATGTGTGCATTTAACAATTGTAAAAAAACAAAAGACCCAATGTTGAGTTAAATGTCAAGTTAGCTGTCTACATTGTGTCCAATTCACAGAGCAACGTATTTAAAATGACACATTAGCGTCTAATTCCCTCCATTTGGCTCGCTTCACCCCACCCTCCCTCCCTCTCTCTCTCGCTCTGAGATAATGTTATCCTGGCAGGGCGATCAGAATCAACCGCAAAGCGATGATTAAACATGCATAATTTTCCCCAAGACACAGGGTATTACATTTAATGGCCCCCCTCCACGCGGTGAGTGTGACTGGGTCATACCACAGGGCCCCCGGGGGCCCACAGACAGCGCTGTGGGTTATAATTGAAAATAAAAAAGGGGCATTAAAAGCCATTCAATAAGACAGTGTAAAATTGATCAGCCCATAAAAAGCCCTGCCTGTCCCCCGCCGAAGGAAAGTGACTATATGCACTGGGAAGAGTAAGTGGAGAGAGAGAGAGAGAGAGAGAGAGAGAGAGAGAGAGAGAGAGAGAGAGAGAGAGAGAGAGAGAGAGAGAGAGAGAGAGAGAGAGAGAGAGAGAAAGAGATCAAGGGGAGAGTATGAGATAGAGCAAGGTAAGAGAGAGACAGAGAGAGAGAAAATAGAAGGAAGGCATGAATGGCAAGGAGAGAAACAAGTGCAGAAAATAAAGAAAATGGCAAGAGAAAAGGAGATAGGAACAGGATGAGAGGGATGTTGAAGAAGCCAAGCAAAACAAAAAAGAAATAAGAGACTAATAAAGTAGAAATGAAGTAGAAATAAAAGACAACCCAAGACAGCACAGGGATGTTCTCTTTGGAAGCAAGAACTAAAGTTGTGGATGTTTTGGTGTAAAGTGTATGATTTTTTTGTGTACAGGTTTTCCACTACAATACGTCATCTTGACACAAAAACACTTGAGCCAGCCCAGCACACAACTCGCCTCCATCTCTCCCAGCAGAACAGTCAAGTCAAAGCCCTGTGTCGCTGATATAAAGGGGGACTGTTTCCCTCCATGACACAGCCCTCCAAAACCACCCCCTACTTCAAAAGAGGGCAAAAGACAGTGCAACATCTCAAGTGATTTATATTTTAGTAATTTATGTGGACAGTTGCCCCTTGAGTATTCACTCTGCCTCACTCTCTCTCTTCTTCCCTCATCTCTCCTTCCCTCTCTCTCCCTCCGTCATCTCTCCTGCCATCTCTCTCTCCCTCATCTCTCCTTCCCTCTCTCTGTCCCTCATCTCTCCTGCCCTCTCTCCCTCCCTCGCTCATCTCTCCTTTTGTCCCTCTCCCTCCCTCTCTCTCTCCCTCCCTCCCACCTCCCTCTCTCTCATAATACAATATTCTAGTGCCGATCGGCGTTGCCACGAGCGCCTTTTTTTTTTGTTGGTATCCACGTGTAATTTTTTTTTTCTTTTAACTTTCAATTCTCCTAAGCGTCCCTGCTCCACAGCTCCCGGGGCTATTGCCTTTCTCAATCTGTCCCTGGAGAGCCAGGAGTTATGGGCCCTGTCCATTGAGAAGAAAGGGATGTTATTCCCCTGTCATCCCCTGGTTGCCCCGCCATCCTCCCTGCCCTGATCTACGGCACAACAAGCCCCCCAACCCCTCACACCCCACCCCGTACACACGCACACACACACATATACGCAAACACACACACACACACACACACACACACACACACACAAACACCCTCGCACCCAACCCTTATACCTTACCCTCACAACCCCTCCACACCTACCCCCAATTCCCCTTTGGCTCCCTCTCCAACCCAGCCACACACAACCACAGTCCCCCATATATCTAGCATGCACACATGCACACGCAAACAAACACACACACACACACACACACACACACACACACACACACACACACACAAACACCTGAGATATGAGGGTCTAGTGTTGGGGACACTTGATTACGGGGACGGATACATGGTGCTCCACAGAGGGTGGTGTCAGAGGGTCAGGTGACTGGGATGGAGGTGGAGGTGGGAAGGGGAGTAGTAGACAGTAGGTTAGTAATAAGACTGCGGTCCTATTTGGACATTGGTCATGAGCAAATGTACAGGTAGATAGTAAATGGCTACAAGCAAATACATTACCCTACAACACGTGTGAGAGAAGGAGCGTACGTATGAATACAAGCAAACTGGAAATCATGACAAAAGTGGTTTTTCATGCATGTCGATTTCTTTGGTTTTGTATTGACATTTTGAAATATAGATGGGGATGACTCATTCATCTCGCTTTTAATGGCATCACACGTTTCCCCCAAAAAATGTTAAACAGATAAAGCCATTTTATGTCTCACTAACTACTACTAATACTAATACTATTACAAACCAACATTATAAAACGAACTGATTCGACAGCTCAAGTGAGTGAAAAAGTGAAAAATGTGATTTCTACAAAGAGCTATCATTTCCTAATCTAGTACCCCCCCCCCCCCCCCCCCCCCCCCCCCCCCCAGCCCCCATTCCTCATGTTGGAGCAGTGTGGTTGTGGGGGGTGGGTTGGAATGGGGGGGGTTCAGTCCCTGAGTGACTCCCTTGATTGGGGAGTGTGGCAGGGATAAAGATAAGGACCAAAGGGGTTAAAGATAAGGACCAGGCGGCTGATGGCTGTCTGTGATCCGGGCTAGGTCCCTAGGCCCCTCAGTAAACTCTCAAGTCACAAGTCCTGGGAGAATTCACCAGTGGAATATGTTCTCAAGCCGGTTTCAATAGTAAAATATTTGTTTGCCCTGTTAGGTTGATGGTTTTGGTATTTGGTTTATATGGAACACAAATTATTATTTTATCTTTGTAGCCCATTTTTTTGTAGCAGTAGGGATTTGCCTTCAAATATATCCTAAATTAGCTGGAATTGAAAATGTATATTTCTTTAATAAATATTGCATATTTCCATTTATGTATTTTATACTATTTTAATCTTTATAAATTATCTAAAGTATAAACTAATAACTTATACCCAGGGTGTTCGAGTGAGGTAGGATACAATCAGATACAAATATCAGGAGTTATATCTGCAAGTACTGCCGCACTATCTCTGCAGTTTAAGGGTTGTCTACTATTATGATGGGATGAGATGGTATGATAGGTTAAGATAAGTTATCATCTGTTGGGACATGTTGTCTCATCTGTTGTTGAGATGAGATACAAATCTCATCTCAACAGATGAGATTTCGTCAACAAGTTTCATGATTTGTTGAGATTTCCTCACAGTAGTCTCAGTAGATCCACTAAACTTGCAGTTATAACTCTTAATATTTGCATCTGATCGTATCCTACCTCATCTCAACAACAATTCATCTCATCATATCTTATCCCATACCATCTCATCTAAACACGTACATGACAGTTAACCTGCAGCGGTTCAAAGTACTGCAGCAGCACAGTAGTTCCACTCAACTCTAAACAGGTAAACGCATCCTGACTACCTGAGTCAACCCCAGTACTGCAGGGTTCTATCTGGGTGACGGAATACATAAATAAAGCAGATAAACAGATGAATAACCCTAGGGAGAAAACAGGAAGCCCTTGCCGGCGCCCGGGGCCATCCATCACAGAGCCTATTACTGCGCGCTGAGCAGTGGCCACAGTATGTATAATGCAGTCAACCCTCCGTAAGCAGATACAAATTCAGCTCCGTCCCCTTCCTCCATTTGTTATACCTGACAATGAGCCGCTACCGTTGATACCACCGCACGCTTTGTTGTTTGTTTGAATTATGACTCGACGCGTGTGGCCCGGGACCTGCCTGTTCTGGGCACTGGTGTGGCGTGGTGTAGGTGTGCAGAACAAGACGAAGGGGGGAAAACAAATTTGCCTGGGGAGTGGGGAGTGGGGGTGGGGGGGGGTTGGCAGTGATGCGGCTGGGTGCATATGCATAAACAGTCGTACTTAGGGCACCTTTACAAACAACCAAATGGGCTCGATATTTCATCTTTTCAGACCCAGAACCGCCCTCGACTATTCTCGTTTGGATGTGATGAATTCGGGCTGCTAGGCACACTGGGGGTGGTGGGTTGAGGGAGGGATGGGTAACGGGGGGGGGGGGGGCTGCTCTGAGCGTTTAGAAACAAACTCTACAGAGTGGTTTGGATTCCCCCCACACGAGCTGTGTTTGCACTGACTCGAAAAACGCCTCTGGTTCTGATTTAGCCAAGATGGTTGGGAGCCACAGAATATTCCAGCCGTCACTCAAACGGCAGAGGGGAAGGAGGGATGGAGGAAGGATTGACTAGGAAAAGACAAGATGGAGGAGAGAACGACTAAATGACAGGATGAGAGAGCGAGAGGAAGTTTGGCAGAACCTGTGACTGAATCCATGCACTTGAGTGAGTGAGTGAGTGAGTGAGTGAGTGAGTGAGTGAGTGAGTGAGTGAGTGAGTGAGAGAGAGAGAGCGAGAGCGAGAGCGAGAGAGAGAGAGAGAGAGAGAGAGAGAGACGAGAGAGGAGAGAGAGAGAGCGAGAGAGAGAGAGAGAGAGAGAGAGAGAGAGAGAGAGAGAGAGAGAGAGAGAGAGAGAGAGAGACAAGAAGGAGTGTGATAGGGAATGTAAATACAGGGCAAACCGATAGCACATTTCCAGCACGGCCTGTTTGTTTGGGTATTTACACTGAGAGACTACAATCAAGTCCTCAAAGCTTCACTACGCCTGACAAGGGCCCAATGTTCAAGGTCACGGATGCACTGCACAGCCAAGCTGACGAGTCCAACCTCCACACACATACACACTATATATATATATATCTGCAAACGCGTATATAAGCTTACACATAGACACCAACGCATAGTATATACATAAGCACACAAGCAAACACACATATATAGATACATATATATACATGCACACAGACACACACTTATGTACAGACACGCACATACACACAAACAAACATAAGCATGTATGGACACACTCACACAAACGCACATATATTCATTCATGTACATACACAGTTACAAACACGCACAGGTATACACACATATACACATGCATGTATCCACACAACAGACATACATCTAAACTCTCTCTCACACACACACACACACACACGTTCACTCAGGTATGCATGGACACACAAACTCACACGCACACACATCTATGAACACACTCACTCACACACATTCATAACACCACACAAAACCACCAAGGTCGTGTCTACATTTTTGTCAATCACTTCAATACGCAACAAGGATGCAGGAGAGATGCATGAAACGCGCCCGGGGAGAGCAGGGAGGAAGAGGAGTTGTAAAGAACTCGCCTTTTTTCCCCCCTCTTGCTGGCTGAACTTTCAAGCCCTGTTTGGTTTGAACAGATGTAGAATTAGTGCACATCACTTTGCATCAGGAAGACGTTAAACACAAGCCACTACTCAGGGGCCACGCACCACTCTCTCTCACACACACCCACACAGCTTGCGCGTGGTGGTGTCTGTAATTCTGCCAGGGTAATTATCAGCGTGATGTCAATCCCCAATGCAACAACTTCATTGGCGTCATCCTCCTCATCCTCATCCTTTTTAATCTCACAACCTGCCTGCTGTCTGTGGACAGCAGCCCTGTCCAGCTGCTGCAGTGTTTAGCTGCCTCTAATTGAAACCACAAACCCTGTTATGACACAGGCTTGCTGGGATAAACATTACTTCAATCCCCTTTTTGCTTTAAATACATTTGTTTCCAACCAGATGGAACTATGAAAACTCAACTCAGAAATAGCCAGCAGAATTTCTAATCGTTTTTTATTGTAACCAGAGCATTACGGGTCGACCTTAGCATAGGCCATTTTAGATTTGTGCACAATTTAACCCAATGCACAATGAACTGTCAATAAATTGTATTGGAATTCCCAATTCTTCATAACACTTCCAAATGCCTTGTTCCTGGTTAATGTCTACAAAAGGAACGATTACAGCAGTGAGACATTTTGGTTACTTATTTTCTTTGTGTTTATGACGCATCGTTACAACAAAGTTAGCGTACTATAGGCAAAAACTATACCTAAATTTGTTCATTTTTTTACGAAAGGACTGCACTAGTACTGCTCATACATTATCCTTATTGAAATTGGCATATATGTGCCGTATGAGGGGAACTGCACGTCACATGACAACCCCCCCCAGAGAGGGCGACTCCTTGCAGGATGCGTCTCATGCACTTTGGTGGAATCTACCGGATGAGACCAGATGAGATGGGCTGCATGACGACATCGTCGCTCCTGCTGCTCGTACCTCTTGACACGCAGCAGGAAAGAACCGTCTGTGACATGTCAATGAATCAGGACTAAATGGGCCAGACAGGGTGGGGGGGGGGGGTTGACTCAGATGGGGGTGAAGGTGAGCTTGGATGGGGGAAAGACGGAGCCGGGGTGGGGCGCGAGGGGGACCTCGGAAGGGGAGCTCAGAATGAGGAAAAGGGGAGCATGTAAGGCGGGTACCCCCCCACAGATGGTGGGGGGGGGGGGGGGTAAAGAGTCAGAGGACGGGGTTTCAACCCTGTGGCTGTACGAGCGCCAGATCTCTGTGGAATCTGAGGAGGTGGAGGCACGGCGCTCCATTTTATCTGGAAGGCCCCCCCTCTGTAATTGCTGGCAGTGCTGCTGAGGAACACATGGGAGAGGAGAGGAGGTGCAGGCGGTGAGGAGTCAGATGTCACGAGGACCGCAGGCACATGGCTCCATGGACCCCCAAGTTAAGTAGGAAGGAAACAGGGGGATGCCCCGAGTGCTGGGGCAGAGTGAAACATGAGAGAACTCTATAAACTTGTGTTTCCCTGTTCCAAGTCCAATATACATGCATACATGGATGTATATGTGTGCATGCATTATCCATTTATTAATCTCTTTCCATCTACAGTATCTATCTACCAATTAATCAATCCATCTATCCTTCTATCCATCCATCCACCAACCCAACCATACATCTCTTTCCAACTCCAACTCTTACTAGTTCATTGGATGCCCTACATTCATGACACATTGAACACACAAGGAAGTCTTCATTCTTAGAGTGCGGTTAACCACCACAGACGGAGGTGTGCTGCATGGTGTGTGTGTGTGTGTGTGTATGTGTATGTGTGTGTGTGTGTGTGTGTGTGTGTGTGTGTGTGTGAGTACTGCTGCCCCCCCCCCCCCCCCCCCCCCCACGCCACTCGCTTAACAGACCCAGCGACCTTCAACCCAGCCCATTGTGCGATTCCGTCTCATTACGAAGGCGACACTTGGCGTGTACACGCGACCCAATAACTGCCCATTCCCCATTTTGCCTTTCAATTACACCCCCTGCCCCCCCCCCCCCCCCAGCCTTCCTTCATGCAGCCATTCTGGAGCAGTAGCAGCACCTAAGAACCTTTATCCCCCTGGATCGTCCAAATGGGACCTTGACATGAGCCAATTGGGTCAAATAGGCCTATAGGAGTAAACAGGAGCCTCTTGGCTTAAACTTAAAGAAAGATCTGAATACATCAAAGGTTAAAATGTATCTCCTCCGCTGCAATATGGTGACCTGCGTTTGTGCAAGCGCCCGCCATTGGCAGGAGATGTCGCAGTGGATGTTGACGACAACCTCAACGGGAAAATGCAATACTCGCTCGCTAGTGGGATTCGCTTTGTGTTGTGTAAAGAAAAGACCATTGTTGTGTGTGTGGCACGTGGCAGGAGATTCAATGGAAGACTAAATAAAAGGTGTCACCAAACAACTGCAAGGGATTCTGGTCACGCTCTGTCTATGTAGAGTATGCTTTGTCTAGTTAGTTTTTCTTCCTCAAAGAAATACTTCAAGAAGAAAGAAATTAACTTTCACTTGCACAGAATAAAAAAATCTAATGACATTTTCTTTGGTCCTTATATAATATATAAGAATATATAATATATAATATATAAGAATATATAAATAATGCATTGTCACTTAAAACCCGTGTGTTGAATTTGAAAAGATTGGTAGAGCTGCCCGCAATGCATTTAATAATTTTTATCTTGTTGCTAAGGACATTTGGAAACATTATATAGAAACTGGATTGATCAAACCAAATTCATCATTACCATTATTTCCGTTCAAATCTAATTGACACTATTCGTAGGTAAAAACGAGTCATTTAGATCATACTTTTTTAAGTCATGCACATACGAGCACTCTATGACAGAAAATTTAGTTTTGACAAATACAAGAATAACCAAATATAACCATTTACATAACTATCTAAATGCTTGTTCAAACACAACAGCTGCCAATCAAACCAAAAAACACCATCCAATCACTGCTCACAATACTGAGATAACAGGCTACAGGTTTACAGGGCTCATTTGAATGCAACATCAGATGAAGATATGCACCTGTGTGAGCAGGTTTGAGCCACCGTGTACAGTAGTCGTGATGTGTACAGTAGTAGATCGTCAGCAGTAGAGCACTATACGCACTATTCTCTCGACAATCAATCTAGCGGAGCCCAGCGCATTTGCATGTGGCGAATGAGTCGGAAGCTGATGGACTGAATGAATGGGACGAGGGATGGAGGGTGGAGGGAAAGGGAGGAGGTGGAAGGAGGGATGGAGGGTGCCAATGAGCTGAGTAACACTGCTTTACAATTACGTCCTGCACTCTGCACTCGGTCTGAAACAATATTTGATTCGCCTGCTCGTGACGGAGGATTTAGCGGAGCGGGCGCAACATGCTGCCGCAGCATTTGAGATTTAACGACCGCTCAGCGTCGATGAAGGCGGCGGTAATGGTGTCAGAGAGCATGCAAAGCAGCGCGGCTAAAGAAAACCTCTGTAAATCACCTTCCGCTGGCTGCAACAAAGAGCAATAACACACAGCGGCACGCACGGTGCCGCTCAAATGTGAACATCATTATCACGCTGTTCATAAAGCATGACTCAAGCAGTATTTACAGAGGTATGCAAGGAGGGTCGTTTGTTTAAACAAGCATATAACGGATTATTACTAATAGGATTACTAGTAGAAGTATTATTATAGGTTTTCACATGTTTTTGAGCTTTTGTATATGTATTTATTAAATGACATCACTTGAACCCGTTTATGAATTAATTTATAACGTAGTTAAATCATTTAAATAAATCCCTTTGTAATTTAATTAAAAAAAGATGAACCTCAATCAAACAAGAGTGCGTGTGTGTAACCACCAATCGCATATAAACCGATAAGAGCGAGCCACCCCAAAGCCGTTTTAAGTTACACACGATGATGATCCGAACACCCAGCCCCCCCTCCACCCTCATCTCTGTTCTCCAACTGTTGCCTCCAACCCCCCCCCCCCCCCCCCCCCCCCCCCCCCCCCCACCCCACCCCCACCTGGAACACCAAAGCCATCTCTGAGCAGAGCGGGAGTGCAGTGCAGGTCAGGGTGCTGGATTGGATCCAAGCGGTGGGTCTGGTTAGTGTCAGCGGTGAGGGGAGACGTCGCTCGCCCGGTGTCTGATTTGACTCAACATGCCGTGGGTTGCTGCTCCCTGTTTGGCCGAGTAATGCCTTGCAGGTTT
The DNA here is from genome assembly GCA_026745465.1 of Lota lota. NCBI lineage: Eukaryota > Metazoa > Chordata > Actinopteri > Gadiformes > Lotidae > Lota > Lota lota. The sequence continues at coordinate 366,804 of JACYXH010000115.1, read as the reverse complement.
ACCTTCAGATGAGTTAGAGAACACAGGGGCCGTATCGAATGTGCCATCTGAAATCCCTGTTAGAGGTGGAGGTGGGGGGTGGTGTGTGTGTGTGTGTGTGTGTGTGTGTGTGTGTGTGTGTGTGTGTGTGTGTGTGTGTGTGTGTGTGGATGCATGTGTGGGGGGTTAGTGTGTGTTTTTGGGGTCGGGTTTAATATAAGTGCTAGAATGCAAAGAAAATGCATTTCTTTGGAATTGTATATATTTTGGAAAACTGTATAACAATTACCAAAATACACTACACTGACAAAATGATATGTTACTTAATAACATCTGTTCAATAAAAGTCGCATGACTTTAGGAAAGAACGTAAAACAAATTAAAAGAAAATATGAATAAATAATTACTAATTAATAAAGAAAGAAATGAGGGCTGAAATGGAAAAGAAAGAAAGCAAACGTATATAAGTGTTGGCCAGCTAACACCGATATTCACACAAGGCCAAAAGTCTGTCCACTCTTAGACATTGTGTTAACCATGATGACCAACATCACACTCTCAACACACACAAACACACACTGCGCCCACATCAACAAAACCTTTCCCACAATGAAAAAGTTTAAATCAAGGCTGTGACTAGTTAGCATTACGTAACCATTCATCGACAATCTACATCTTTTTAAAAGCAATACCATTCATTTTACAATCTCGTTTTAGCAAGTTTCTTTCTTTGGAAAACTTACTAAAAGAGACCACAGGTGCTGCTTGTCTAACAAATAAGGATGTGATACAAAAATATAATCAAATTCATGTGTGTCCAGATGTCACAATCAGAACTCAATGGAAGACCACATAATGCATAGCCTTCAATATTCTTTAGGACGGCTGGAGGTTTTGTCGCACTTTGAACGAGGCTATTCTGGCAACCAGTATGTCACTTGCTTCTACCGCAAACACAACTGTAGCGTACACTCGAAGCCTGAAGTTCGTGTAAAACAGTGGAGCCTGCGGTGGTCCTAAGTTTGAGTCCTCGATATATGTTAGAAGGGAAATAAGTTGTATTCAATAAAAAAAGCATTTAAAACGGTATAGAATACCACTGGAATTCCCTTGAACAAGTATTCAGAGCTTGTTTTCCAAGGCCCATTAACAGTTGGCCAACTGATAAACAGCACACTTGTACTGGGTGAGGGTAGACCAGTAGAGATTTGCTAGACTTTATCGAAGAAATATCCATTGTTTTGATTTTTCATTGGTACTTTATGTACTGTATGAATGTATTTAGGGGCATTTAGCAGACGCTTTCGTCCAAAGCGACTGACAACAATTCATACACACATTCACACACGGCGACAGCCAGCTCGTCAGGAGCAGTTAGGGTTAGGTGTCTTGCTCAGGGACACCTCGACACTCAGCTAGGAGGAGCCAGGGATCAAACTAGCAACCTTCCGGTTACACGTCAACCCGCTCTACCTCCTGAGCTACTGCCTCCCTATGCATCCATTATTCTGCATTTGTCTTCGGTTTATGTACTCTACAGTCAGAAGGGTCCCGGAAATGTCACACACCATTTTGAGTTTGTAAGCATTGTGGGGACTCACCCGGGGACCTGACCTGTTCCTGCAGGATGCTGACAGGGGTGCATGTAGGATCCGCCTCTTTACCCTCCTCGCCCCTCGCCTTCTCCACCCCTTCGTGGTCCTGGGTGGGGGCATGGCCAGACGGCGAGCTCGCCGGGCGAGAACTGGTGCCCGAGCTGGACGGCCTGAAACTGGCACCGTTCTGCCAATAGCAAATCAACCGATTTTAATTAATCACTTTAAAAATCAAACATGGTTTTGTAGTCAACAATATCATCTTTAGACCACCCAGAAATATGTATCACACAGACAAAGCCACACACACTAAAATAGACTTAAATAAATGCCGGTCACTGAAAACCCTTTTGTTTGCCCAGCCCGCAGGCAGACGTCTACGGGGGCCCCTGGAGTCCTAGCAAGCGGTCGCGGAGTCAGAAGGAATGACCAGCATGGCAAACCACCATGAAAGTTAGCTAGCTTTAGCTGCATCCACACCAGCGTAACCATCACCATTTGCACCACAGCCACATATGGTATCATATTGTCATTTAGTAGACGCTGTAATTCAGAGGGACTTTGTGGAGACATACCATTATGGAGCAGGTGATGCAGGTGTGAGGCATATTGCTAAAGGATGTCTACAGGTTGAGTGCGGACATTGGGGTTGAAACCCAGAACCGTTTGGCTGGGAGTCAAACAAAATAGGTGTCGAGTGACACTGAGATTTTGCATACAGGATAATACTAATTAAATTTAATTTAATAAGTGTTGATACAATGAGCAATGTAGACTTTGTGTACAGGATAATACTAAATTAACTGAATTAAGTTAGTGTTGATTCAATGAGCGATGTATAACCAAAGAAAGCAAAAAAATAAGTTTCTAAAGTTGGTTATGACAGGTTATAACATATGGGATCCTTGTATACAAAAAAAAACATTAACATGCACACTAGCATGCAGACACACACAAACAACCACATACCAATACACGCACATTATGGCTTCCTATATCTTGTCAAAACTTGAATTAAGATCAAAAAACTAATCCGCTTCCAATTTATATCTATATCTCAGAGGTGTCAGAGGCAGGGAGCTGCCAGTGTTGAGGAGGGAGTCGTTTTTTACTTAGACTCTGCACCTGACAGCTTTATTTCACCAAGCAATCGCACCGTGTGTGTACAAGTGTGGGGTCAGCCGTGTCACTGGGTATCATGCAGGGGGTGGGGGGGCACAATGGTTAGCCAGGGGGTGTCTATTTATAGGCCTGTAAGCCTGGCGCAGTGTGTGTGAGTGTGTGTGTTTGTGTGTGTGTTAGTGTGCCCCCTGTGTCTATTTTGTGTCAAATAGACTGGAAAAGCAAGCGAGGAAGAATGCATGTTTTGTGTGTTGGTGGGGTATTATTTTAAATGGTTCTTTTTTATCAATAAAATGTTTTATTATGTTCACATCGATAGCACACAGCCACATAAATAGTACTATTTATATGGCTGCATGCTTTCTCACAGTGTGAAGAAAAGGGAAATGAGAACGAGTGGTATAAATGCTTTTAAAATCACAGCCTGTTATTGGGATTAAAGGGAAAATGTTGTGTACATTTTTTATGTGAAGTTCACTTTAGTTCAAATTAGTTTTAAAATCAAGCTTTAGAACTCAGAAAATAGAAATTAGTTTTTGTGTAACACAAAGGTTGTATCTGATTACATTCAATTCTATTTTAGGATAATATGTATGGTCCTAATTAAAAAATATATTCCACATGTGTACATGTGTGTACGTCTCTGTGCATTATGTGTACGTGCATTGTGCGTGTTCCAAACAGCCCATTCCCTGGGGATCTCGTGCCACTGTTTGTGCACATCAATGACCATTTGTAGGACTCATCCTTAGAGAAGGATAACAGCAAAGGGCGATGGGAAGAGGGAGAATAAAGAGGGAAAGAGTGAGTGATTATGTTTGGCGAGGATTAAACGGGAGGTCACGGAAGGGGTGGAGAGCTGCCGAAAGGTCACAGGGCCACAGATCCAATAAGGCTGCAGATATAGTTGGTGAGTTATCTGCATCACAAAAATTATGCTGCGTTATAAACAGCACGGCATGAATATCCAATCTTCCCATTTAGAAAAGCATGCAATTTCTACCGGTGTAAACGCTCATATCAAATCATGTGGATGCCGAGTTTGTCATTTAGCAGGCACTTTCATCCAAAGTGAATTACAGTGAATATTGTTTTTGATTGTATCATTAATGAGCAGGAAGGGGTTAGGGCATCTTGCTGTTGGGATGAGAAAAGGTAGACCGCAGTGGGGAAGTTGGGGATCAAACCAAGAACCTTTAAACTGGGAGTCTCTATAGGGCTTGCACATTGTAACTCCATTTCATATCCCAGGTATATGAGCATAAGAATGTTAATGGTAATAATAGTGATTTGGTCATTGTAAGTAATCGTGGAATTATTTGTCATAATGGGGTGACATTGGTGTGTTTGACACAACAATGCCACAGTGTTTGCCACGGTGACATGGTAAAACAAAGTTTTGATTAGCCTAGGATACGGTATATTTAAATTTATTTAGGATTTTATATTACAACTCTCTTGAGTACTCTCAAAATGGGTTAGGGTTAGGGTTATCGGTAAAAAAAATATCCCATGATACGGTCAGATGTACAAGCCCTATACATTAGTTCAGTTCAATACATAAAAAATAGCTCAGTTCAATATATTAAATATTTAAGGTAAATAAAACTGAGAGAACCAAGCTTTCTATATGACAAAGGGTCTCCAATGTGACTCCATCTCTTAAGGTTAACCCTTCATTCTTTCAGCGTAAAACGAGAAAAAATGTATCCTGCCCGACCACATAAAATCCATCCATCTCCTGCAGTTATTTATCTTATGTCTTCCTACGGTCCCCACATGCACCGAGGGCCCGCCATATGGGGACACTTCATGCTCACCCTGCATGGCAACACAGACAATCCTATGTTTTACAACGAGGGGGGATATATAGGGCCATGTGCGGTCATCTAGAGCCAAATGTCTTCTATCTCGCCAAAGGGACAGGTGGATACAGTATTTCAATGCAGGATTTATGACGCAAAATAGCATTAGCTAAAAAACATGCTGCCGGTGTTTGGGGGGAGGGGGGGGGTGGCTAGGGATTGTGCTCCGTTAGCGGAACCCAGCAAGATTGGAAAATTCCTGGGGAGGGATGGGGGCGATACTCAGGGAGATTTTAGGGGTAGGGATAGCAATATAGGGTGTGGGTGAGAGGGTATGGGGAGAGGTGGTATATGGGCGCCCAATATATCAGTTTGCACCTGGTCACTGTCCCCCCCGTTTACTCCACTATGTAGTGCCTCAACCCCCACTTGGAAGTGGATCTAGTCTTTTACAGTGTATCAGTCTGTCTAGAAGGTGTTGGGGTCAAAGGGGAAATATGTGTGTACGGGTGCTTGTGTGTGTGTGTGTGTGTGTGTGTGTGTGTGGTGTGGGGGGGTGTTGTTAAAATCAATCTGCTTTCATAGCCGGCTTCATTCCCTCCTTGGTGACCCGGCCAGGCCGGTTAGGGACTGTGCAGGGAGGTAATGTCTAGAGGTCAGGGGTGCAGGGCTGGAATAGTTTGTATACATATAAGCCTGTGTGTGTGTGTGTGTGTGTGTGTGTGTGTGTGTGTGTGTGTGTGTGTGTGTGTGTGTGTGAGAGAGAGATGCGCTGGTGTATAATGTTGGCCCGGGACAAACTGCAGTTGGCCATAAAGTGTGACAGAGGAACCAGGGGAGAAGAGTTAATGCGATCGCTCATAGGGGACAAATTGCAGCCTATTCGGGGACAATGTGTGTGTGTGTGTGTGTGTGTATAAATAAGAGCTGGAGGAGGAGAGCAGCAGGAGGAGAGAGGGAGAGAGATTGGAGGGAGTGGGAGGATGATGAGTCTGTGTGTTTGGCTCTCGAGGTATATGTTCGGGTCTATAATTGTGTGTGTGTGTGTGTGTGTGTGTGTGTGTGTGTGTGTGTGTGTGTGAGCTCGCGCAAGGGACTATTAACTCCTTTGAAAGCACTTCAAAAACAAGCTTAAGTGAGCCTCCTGTGTGTGCGTGCATGTGTGCCTATGAGTGTGCGTGTGTGTGTGTGTGCATGAGTGCCCAGGACTCTCCTCTATTTCAATGGGATGGCGGTGGTGGAGGTGTCCAGCCAGGTATAAATACTGTGCTGACACTTTAATGTCAGGGGATGGCTTGTCCTGGATTAGAAACTTGTAACCCTGCGTAGAGCTTGACATTGCGCCCATGAAGGTGCGGAGAAGACGTGGGGAGGCCAGGGGGGGGAGACGAACGGGAGGGTGAGGGACGGAGGGGTGGTCGAGGGCTATTACATGCTTGATGTATAAGGGCATCTACCATGGACTGTCCGCTACTAGGAGACTAGCAGACATACACTGCTCTAGTCCCTCTGGCTACTATTCATTGGCGTTGCTGGGGTGGGGGGATTTGTTTATTAACATTTTTTATGTTATTTATTTGTCCCCCCCAACCCACCTCCCATTTTATTGCACGCTAAGAGTGCATCCGACACATGCGTGTTAACACACACACAAATGCATCCACACACACACACACACACACACACACGCGCGAATGCATCCACGCACACACGCAACTGTGTTGAAAACCTACAGAGAAGTTGAGAGCTTTTCTCCTCTCCCTGATCCGGTTGACCGTGCTTCGAACCTGAAACAGAGACAGGAGAGGGAGTGAAAGAGAGAGAGCGGGGAGAAAAAGTGAGAAATAGAATCACAAAAAGAAGAGAAGATATTGTAAGTGCATCCTAACATTGACATTTGACCCAAACGTCATAAGTACAACTACAGCGGCACAAATATCAAAATGATAAAATCCAAAATCTTATCTAAACCATATATCCAAGAAATGAGAGAAACACTACTATAGAACTTGAGGGGACAATCGCTGAGGGTGAACTTATATATATACACTGGTCTTTCCCCCTAATGGGACTTGAAAGTGACACACAGTGACGGCAAGCGAACCAGACGGCCTCGAGCGATCATCGGTCACTCGAGAGTGCAGGGACCAACAAATGGAGGTATTGGGGGAAAGGGGGCCCGCCCTAGTTGAACATGCATTGTTACACCTGGAGAAGAACACCGGGCCAGTGGCTCAACCTAACCCAGAGACCCACTCAGACATCAGTGTTGATTCTAAATATAAATATAAACGGATCAATGCTTGTTTGGGGCAGAAAGCTTATGGTAAACATCCCTAACACATTGCAAATATATATACTTTTCTTTTATGAATATACCTTAGTAATATAAGGTTACAGTGCATATGAAAACCTTTGGTTTAAAAAGTTTTTACTATTTGCATTGAATTGTTATGAGTTGTAGCACAAACATGTTGTTTGTGCTGTGTTTATATTAATTCTAATTCAGTTATTTAGCAATGTAAACTAATTGTTTATAAGGTTTAAACATTAATTAAACTAACACAATTTGTGTTTGTTTAATTGCAGATGAAATCATCTGCAATTCGGATGAATGTTATTATTTGGAGTGATAACATTAAATGTAATGTAATTTGTTAAACAACCTTGTTAACAGTGTGATCATTTAAATGTTAACATGTTTGCAAAGATGCATTAGAAATGTTTATAGTAAGGCTTTAATATTTAGAAAAATAGTTCAAAATGAATATTTAGTTTTTGCTTTGGAGCAAAATTCTTCATTTTATTGTTGGTCCTGTCAACAAATGATTCATAAATACATTATTAATGACATAATAATAGCAACGTCTATATTTAACATTAAAAGTTGCATAAATATTGGTAGCAAAATTATATATCTAATTAATTCACATGAGCATTAATGACCTTCACACAGACGCAATGAGCAACAAAGACACACAAAGGGATGAAATTAAAAAACGTTATACCTTTTGATGCATAAATAATATTATATTATTGCATATTTTCTTGTAATATATTATAATATTACAACATTGTAATATTATAATATACATTTTCCATACATACATTAAAAAGAGGAACAATATGTATTTGGAGTAACTAAAGTAAACTAAAGGCATACTCTGCTGTAATATAATATGATCTAAAATTTGGATTCACCATTTTAATGTGTTTTCATTTGTTTTATTACATTTAAAATAACTAAAATCATATCGCTGCTTGAATTTAAAAAAGCTATGCAATGTTTGTTTTCGGCAAAGCCTGTCCTTCATTTTCTTTATAAAATATACTACTACAAAAAAAGCTCAAACTGTGTTTGGAAGAAAAAAAATGAAAGTAAGTGAACAAATTATTTAAAAGAAAATGACAGTACAAAAACAGAAGTGTGTGTGTGTGTGTGTGTGTGTGTGTGTGTGTGTGTGTGTGTGTGTGTGCGCGCATGGTTGCCTGAATGGGAATTTACAGCCCCACTTCCCGTGTTAGTAAATATGCATCACAGCATATGGCTTCATTAGGCTGCTGACTGTCATCAATTATCACTCTGTAGAGCTGCGTATATGTGCATGGCAACACGCAACCACACACACACACACACACACACACACACAATATCACAACTAAACAAGAAAATAAGCACACACGCAGCAAAAGACATACACCTAATCATGCACACTTGAATTTACATACATACACACACACACACACAGTGTGTTACATAGATGTCATCACTTAATGACCACTTAATGAAGAGAGGAAAAGCCCTGTGACAAAGACTGAACAGAGCCAAGGTCAAGCCTACTATTTACTCTGACGTGACCCAGAGAAACAGAGAGCGAGACAGAGAGCGAGAGAGAGAGACACAGAGATAGAGAGAGACAGAGAGAGAGAGAGAGGGAGGAAGCATGAGAGATACACAGAGGGAGAGAGAGAGGTGAGAGGGAGGAAAAGCATGAGAGAGAGAGTGGGGGAGAGATAAAACCGTAAAGAGTAAGAGAGGTGAGAGAGATAGGGTGCGAAAGAGCGGGAGATACAAAGAGAATAAAGAGTACATTTAAAAAGAGACATAACGAGTGAAGGAAAAAGATAAAGTGAGACAGAGAGTGAAAGAGGGAGAGAATGAAAGACAGAGAACAAGGGAGACGGAATGCAAAAGACAGAAGAGGAAGAGAAAGACAAGAGAATAGAGAGCAAGAGGAACGGGGAGCCTGCCTTAAGAGTTACTCAACTGAATGATGAATTCATATGATGAAATGTGAATTTCATCATATCTAAAGCCGCACGCATGCGGACAGAAATTACCCGACGCCGCTTAATTAACCATTTGACAATGAGGGGAAGGGCACTGATTTACACAACTGGTTGGCGTTGCGCTGTTTTTTCTCCCGTGCACATTCAAGGTTCCACCGTGATGCAAAGATGCGCTTTCCATGTAAATGGTTGCTAAGCGATTACCATATAAAAGCCAACACCTGCCGACATCCTTGGTGTAAATGGAAATAAGAGGTCATCAAAGCGGAGGATTTACAAGGTGACCACCAAGGAAAAGCTAATTGCAGTGTATAATGAGGAGCTTTTTCTGGGTAATTAGTGATCAAAAACACGGAAACTGAGTGTAATCGCTGCAAACGAGGTCCATCCTCCGTTAGCGAGCCTGGAAATCAGACATCGCAGAGCCCTCGCGAAAACTGAGCGTTTTCTGCGCTTCCAATGGAAATCGAATGGGTGCTAAAAGGTACCATGGCGATGCCTCTTTAGCATATCAAAAGTTTAGCTTTTCTGTAGGATAAGTTTGTCAAGGTGTTCCTCTGGAATCAAATACTTCATACACTTTACGACACAGATCCAATTTAGATTCATCGTTAGTGTGTCAGTCGCCCTCCAGTCGCCAAAATGATCCATAACCCCAACAGGAATTGTTACAGTGAAATGTGTGTTAAAGTGTGGAAATAACCTGACCCTGTGAACCCATACCCTAGCTGGGTTGGGCCCTTGATGGTGGACGTGGGGGGGATGCTCTGCTGGTAAGCAGGTTGGGGAGCTGTCATTTGTCTGGCCTAATAAAATCGAAGTACAGGTTAGCAACCCCGGGCAATGGATGCAATCTATTGGCAACAGAAATAGGATGCCCAACTGTCACACTTTTTTCTTCTAACTCTTCTGTTTGGGGTGCTAGGATATGGTAAGGTTCATAAGGTTCATAAGGTAACATTTCTAAATTCAGTTAAAACATATTTTATTAAATCGTTCATTTTTTCAGTTAAACAGTTCTGTCATCTTAGGTGACCGCTAGGGCAAAACACAGAAGCCTCCACTTAAATTTGTCACACCTTTCAGTGTGGGCTGGGAAATAAGGAGACAGAGCGCTAGAGATGGAGAGCTATATTAAGAGAAAGGGATGGATGAAAGTCTGTTAACAGTAGAGGAGGGGAGATGAAAAAACAACAGAAAAATAATGACATAGAATTATTTGTTTTTATATTACATATAGAGCAAGTTTATAAGTATACAAAACGATATATATGTTTAAAAAAAAAGATAGTGTGTGTATATATACATATGTATATAACTATAGAGCAAGCATATGTATAATAGATTAAGATTATAGGAATAAGACTGAAGGTCAAATTCTGACTTACTAGCAACCAACATTTTCAGTCATGTCCTCGTCTTCACAAATTAACTCATAACAACACAAATCTGTTTATAATGGTATGGAACACACACACACACACACACACACACACACACACACACCACCTAAAGTGCTCACAAAAGGAAACGTGTGTGCCCTCATGAAAAGCCGAAACGTGTCCACAGGATGCTCACAAATTGTAAAAGACCCCCGAGGGTCAAGGCGAACGCGGGAGTAAGAAAATGGTTTCGGAGGCACTAAAGAAAAGCCACTTGAGCGAGAATACGGCCGTGATTTATTTTTTACAGTGTGTTGGGGTGGAATGGGGCTGGGGGGGGGGGGGGTTCACTCCCAGCACAAGACAAGAAAGACGGGGCTTCTGAGAAAGGTAGTGGGAGAGGAGTGGGTTGAATAAGAGGAGGACGACGGATATGGAGAATTTGACAGTTGGGGAGTTGAAGTAGGAAAAAAAAGTGAGAGAAAAATAGATGGAGAAAAGAGAGAAAGATGGAGCGTAAGTGTTGGGGTGGAGGTGAGAAGAAGGAAATGGAGAAGGGAGGTAGAGAAAGAGGGAGACAGAGCGAGAGGGAGACAAAGAGGGGGAGACAGAGATAGAGAGAGACAAAGAGGGGGAGAGAGAGAGAGAGAGAGAGAGAGAGAGAGAGAGAAAGAGAGAGAGAGAGAGAGAGAGAGAGAGAGTGAGAGTGAGAGTAAGAGTGACCTTGTACAATTAGAAGAAGCAGCAAGGAGTGAAAATATTTTGCAGTGAGCTGCCTTTTTGTGATGATGAGGATTTTATACCTGGCCTTGACCCTGTGTTTATTCAACTTTGGTTGTAACCATTTTATTCAATGTTATATTAGCGCAATCATACAAATTGTAGGAAGTGCTCCAATTCTTGAAACAATTTAATTTGAGCTGATAAGAGTGACCAAATACATTAAAGGGAAAGCAAGCCGATTTAGTTTTTGTGTGTATGTAAATATATATGTACAGTATGTGTGCGTGTGTGTATGTGTGTGTGAGGGAGTGAGTGAGGGAATGATTGAGTGAGTGATTGTGTGTGTGTGTGTGTACGTGCAGACACGTGTGTGTTCTTTAGCACATGCGTGTGGTCGGGACTAGAGATGAATAATTGGCCCCAAGTTTTTGCATTTTAACAAGACATTGCATCATTTATGCACATCTTAAGGCTATCTATTTACATAGCCTCGGGGAAAACATAAGCAGTATTTGACCAAGAGTGATTTTTACCAATTGAACCCCATCCATTAAACTCTGTGTCCGTCTCTCGCTACAGCACATTTAAATGGTAATACAATATTTCCCCCCTCCATGTCCGTATCTCTCACCCCAACAATGCATTCAGTCGGTTGCATATTTGTATACATATTTTGATCTGATAGTAGGTGTCATTTGGTAAAGTAGGTGGTGGTGTGGATGAGGGGCAGGTGCGTGGGGCTGGAAGCCACCCCATAAAGCTGGGTCCCGGGCCCTTTGTCAGGATGCTAAATGAAGGGCCCTGAGTTTAAAAACTTAAAGAGGCATTGAAATATTAGCCACTGCGCTTGAGGAATGAGTGGCTGAGAGCACCGCCATGTCAGTGTTTAATGGGCGGTCCCAGATGCATATAAGTTAGCCCAAGCATGAAGGGCAGTAGGACGCGCATGTGAAAATGACACCGCCCCTCCTTCCCCACGCACACCAACCCACCCCTCCCTGCACACCCACTTTCCCTCCTTTCCATTTTTCCATCCCCAACACCCCCTAAACAGACACACATACACACAATTTACAAATATGTATCCCGCTTACATGAACCCACATTCACACACATACACACAAAATACCAAAAGATCTCCATTTCTCTCTCTCTCTCTCACACACACACACACTTCACACAATGCAAATCCCAAATCTCCCTCTCTCCCTCTTCTCTCACAGGCACATGCACACACACACATGTGCATGCAGCACACACACACACACACACACACACACAGGCAGGCATCTTTAAGCAGCAAACCCATCAGAAACTTGTCATTTCTCTCATTCACTGCCACAGCCTTGAGACACAATTCAAACTTACCTCTGTGTTGTAGACCCCATATATCAGGAAGATGAACAGGCCCTGTAGAGACACACAAACACACATGCAGAGACCGACAGACAGGAAGAGAGACAGTGAGAAACAGACAGACAGGTAAAGAGACAGAGAGACAGGAAGACAGAGAGACAGAGAGAGAGATAGGGAGACTGAGAGGAGAGACAAGGTGACAGAGAAACAACAAGAGAAGATGAGAAAAAAAGGGACAGAACAGCGGAATGGGAGAAAGAAAAGAAAGGGAGAAAAGGATAACTTGTTAGTTGTGTTTTCCTTCCATTGTTTAGTGACACATACTGTTTACAGTCAGAACATTACAGCCGTTAAACACAACAGTCTTGACACGAACAAATCTGCAAGCTCTGAGGCAGACATAGGATGTATAATATAATGTGTGTGTGTGTGTGTGTGTGTGTGTGTGTGCGTGTGTGTTTGCATGTACATTCAACTTAAAACTACTTCCAAACTAGGCAACTCTAGTATCCAATTCTCAACTTCATATTTACCCAGGCTGCCACTCACTCTCTCCCTCTCATCTCCCCCCCCCCCCCCCCCCCCCACTACCAAAATACCCAAACATCAACTCAACCAATGCTACAATCCAAGGTTTCCACCTGCTTCCGAGAAAAATGGAAAAAAACAAATTTATATCCAGCGTCTATATTCAGTTTCAGTGTACGCACACACACGCACACACACACACACACACAAACACACACAAACACATACACTTAGGTGTACAGTGCAACAAAAAAAAAAGAACCAAACAAGCAGTACATAAGTATACAGCGTAGGACACAAAGGTGCAGAAGTCCACGTACATTTGTACACTACATGCACAAATGTTCAGTACAAGTGCACACACAGGGTCTGTACGAATTCACCCAAACTTGTCCTCACCGAATTACACACACACTAATAAAATGGACACAACACAGGCACAGAAACAATACACCAACACAAGTTAATATGTAGCTTTCTAGTTCATGCACAGAGCACAAACAGACAACGACAAAGTACTCAAGCAAAAGTAAGCACGCACACACAACCACACACACCTATACATGACACACCTCAGTCCAGATGTGTCTATCACAGACAATTATTGGGGGGGGGGGGGGGGGGGTGTGGGTGGGGTGTGTGTGTCGGGGTGGGAGGAGGTTGGAGGCACAGGTGGGGGGGGGGGGGGGTATTGTGGAAAAATGGCCACATAAAAGAAGACTTTTTCATGTTCTCTGCACTCCGTGACTAGTACCCGGGGCGGAAGAATGCCATGCCCTTGGACGCATAAAAGCTGCACTTTTGGTAGCGGAAAAACAGCTATTTTTCACTGCGGGCCCATTGTGGCACCCTTTGAATGTACAAGCTGTGCATTCACCTTCGGCCCATAATGCAATCCTGTCGCTTCAATGAGAACGGTAAGGACAGCATTCACAGAGCACAGATTGAGCTGCACCACAAAAGATGTACCGAGATTAATGAAAAGGGGAGGGGAGAGGGGAATCTTATCAATCTCAAGGCTGACGGATAGATTCTCTGATAAGACAGCTTTATGTCAATCTATGTCTGACCCGTGTAAAGAGAACACATTTAGAAACACTGCAAAAAGCGTAAAAGTATGTTTTGTTTCCCCTCACAAACTTGACTGTTTGTGTGTGTGTGGTTGTGATGAGTATTTGTTTCTCCTGGTGACTGTGTTGGTCGGTTTGTCTCTTTCCCTGTGTGTGTGTGTGTGTGTGTGTGTGTGTGTGTGTGTGTGTGTGTGTGTGTGTGTGTGTGTATATGTGTTTTAAGTCAGGGAAAAGTTTCAGTTTAAAGGACGTGCACTCAGGTCTGGGTCTGAGCATCTATCACCAGCGTGTTCTGAGCATCCAACTTTTACCAAAGGGAGATTTAAATGCATCACCATTGACAACATGATTTGGAAGGGGATGGAGGTTGGTGCAGGTGGTGTTGCGACACATGTGTATGGTATAGCCAGAAGTTTGGCTATACCATTGTCAAACTTCTGGATCTGAGAGTAGTAGGCGGGAGACTTTTAGAATTAAAAAACTCAATAACAGTGTTGTGTCCACTGGAACTCTGCAAACCCGCGTAGCTCGGCTGGCTTAGTGGTGTGAGTGGGAGGGGTTTTGGGAGTGTCATTAAAATAAAATTAATCAAACAACTACTGTACTCTTGTTATCTGTCTGTCAATATCTGCCTCCCTTATTCAAGCTTTTTTCCAGCACACATACACGAGTGCGCAACACAAAATACCTCGAGATAGCAAGTCATAATTTGCAACAGCGCATACCCTATTGTATTGCATTATAATTGCAATGTTCAAGTTATTGTTGCAATTTAATTAGCATGTTTTTGATCATTCCCCTTATTTGGTAATTAATCTTTGGTTGTGTAGCAAACAAAGTGAGGAGAAAGGGATTCGCTCGTTAGGAAAAATGCTCCATTATAACTTAATTGAGTTAAAAATAAGCAGCAACACAAACAATAAGCAATGAATTGCTTAAAATGTTAATTCATTAATATTACCACTAAAAACAAACACAGACAAACAACAAAAAATGGGGTGCATTATTTAAATGCATTGTGTGCTCTTCTAAACACACTTACTGTTTCTTTTGAACTCATAGGAAAAGTGCTACAAATTTATGCAAACGGATCGGCGCATTCGCTTTCAAAGTATTGCGATACATCAAAGCAGGGGAGCGTAATTTGGCCGGCTAATTAGGGAACAATTGTATGTTTAAAAAAGTTAACCAACACAGGCAAAAAACATATCGCCCCCAGATAGGATGGGATGCAAAGCAAGACAAAAATAAACAACTAGACTGACCAAACATCCAAGATAAGTTATATGCTACACACATGTATTGCGTGTCATATGAATATCCAACAAACTCAATGATCCAATAAACGTGCCAATAACAATTCTGGCCATGGCCTTTGTATTATTTTGCATTCCAGCTTTTAGTTCACAGTGTTATACAACCACCACTATTGTCAACTTTTCTGACAGGAAGAAAAACATGTACAATGTACACAGGGGACACCTGCTACTGCTACTTGAGCAAATAACACTCTATCCAAACTAGCGTTGTGCCTGTATGTTGCGCTTTACCTAAGTGAACAGATAAATGCATCAACAAGGTTGTAGTTGCTATTAAGGCTAAGCTTTCAGAGCAGCTGCTATTGAAGTTGGGCATAGATAACTATGGATGACTGTCTTTATTCCTTTCCTGCTATGTGTTGAGCACTAAAGAGAATGCTAAAGAGAAAATGTCAGACAGACTTTTCAGACAGATAGACAAAATGTGCCCTTTAGACAGATAAGACAGAAAGACAGACAAGAGAAACAGACAGGCTTTGACCGTCACACTGACAGAGACATTGACCGTCATACAGACAGACAACACACTTTAAAGACTTCAACAGACAGACAGACAGACAGACAGACAGATAGATAGAGAGACAGACAGTCTACGACAGACAGACTTAAACAGACAGACGGATGGACTGATGGATAGGTGCTGTCAAGGCAGACAGATGGAGTGACAGGACGGAGAAATGCGTCCGTTTGCAGCCAGCCAGGCATGCGTCCGGCAGTTACCCGCGCACCAGCAGGCTCGCCTCGGGAGCACAGATGAATTCTCCTCAAACGGTGATTCATACATCAGCGCCCCCCACCCTCCACCTTACTCCCCAGGCTGATAGCTGACTGCTCTAAGCCCCACCCACTCCAGACCTCCTCTCCTGGATTGAGAGTAAGTGGCGTGCAGCAGGTAAGGGTGTTAGTGGCGTAGGTGACTGTCCTAGCACCTCATTACCTCATGACAGGAAACAGAATTTCACTTTACTTTTCATGCGCTTTAACTGTCCCGCCCCCACCCAACCTCAGCAAGAGACACACACACATACTCCATGCAATGACAAGTCCCACCAGTGCCACTGTTGCACTGAAAACACACACACACACACACACACACACACACACACACAGACAGCCACCGAACGTACACCACCAAAACATAGGTGAGCGGTCACTCGTGTGTGTGTGTGTGTGTGTGTGTGTGTGTGTGTGTGTGTGTGTGTGCGCGCGTTTGAATGCGTGTGTGCGTGTGTGAGAAGCTAGCAAGTGAAGCCCCAGCAGGTAGGGCTCCCAACAAGGAGCCATATTGATGGCTTTGTCCTTGGGAAGTAAAATTTCAATGCGGTGGAATGAAAACGGATTAAAGTAGGGAAGGGTAAGGTGTGTGTCTGGGGATGGGATACTCAGATTGAGGAAAGGGATAGGGGGAAAGAGGTGGGAGAGAGACACGGAGAAACAGAGAGATACAGGGAGAGTGAGATAGAAGGAGAAAGAGAAAAGGAGAAAGAGAGAGGGTGAGAGAGAGAGACAAGGTGAGAGGGAGAGAGAGAGAGGGAGACAGGGTGAGAGAGAGAGGGCGAGAGAAAGATCGAGAGAAACAGTGGGATTGTGTGTGAATAGGAAGTATGGAGTCTTTGAGCACAATGATTCAAATGACTATTTGGTTTGACCTTGAACTGGAACACTTGAACACTGTTCAGGTTTGTACCAACAAATTGAATTTATCTCATCTTTGTAAATGTGTAAAATAATGACCAAGACTGTATTCTCCATCTTCTTCATATCCATCTTTTAATTTCGGCATTGGGACATGTGTGTAGTATCAGGACAATGTAATTGTCCTTCATAAAACAAAAAGTAAAGTCGATTGAAATATTCTGCCTCTACATCTTACAGGTCCATCGACGGGATATCCCCAAGCAACTAAGAAAATAGTACCATATGCTAGTTAGCGTACAGCTGGTTTGAATGCTAGAGGCGGAACCAATTTATGATCAAAGTCTATAGAATGACCTTGTCCCACACACAAATGCCTATTTGAAAGAAGCACTATTGTGCCGTCTTCTGCTGAACACCTCAAGGAATTCATCAGAGTTCTTCTCACAGTTTGCTTTTACAAACTGGTCAAATAGGAGCCATTTGGACAAACCTAACAAGTGTATGTTACCCACACGCCTGACATAATTCACATCAATATTTAACTTCGGTAAGTTCAGCTCATGAAACTAAACACCGCATATTTTATTCAAAATACTGATAATCCAGTCGTGACAATTGAAGAAATCTATTAAAGAGCTCCCTGCTCTTATAATCGTGACCATTATTAAGATAATTTAAGCAATCGATGTTGCTGAACAGTAAAATAAATATGGCCTGACCCTCGGCTTACCCCCTTTAGCAACAAAAAAATCGAAATCCCAACTAAATGTCTGTTTAAAGATTATTTCCGTTTTTCTTATAGCCACTGGACAAGCTTCAGATACTCCTGAAGACAATTCCAGGCGCCCATGCTCGTTCACCGCGTCAAAAATGAGAGCCGCTTTAACGGGCCAAACCCTGCATCAAATATCCACGCCAAATTCAAACACACACAGACACTTTTTACAAATAGAGCTATCTGCATCGGCACTTGGCAACAAAAGCGTTGTGGGAAAAGCTTCTGCCCTCGCAGCTGGCAGCCATTAAGAGAAATGAGAGACAGCAGAGGTTGAAACGCCACGTTGTGTGTGAATGTGTCTGTCTGCGTGTGTATCTATGTGTGTGTGGGTGTGTTATGAAATTCACACTTGTGCTCTGGGACCGGCTAATGTCTCTGACCCCTCCACACCAAAACAGTTTAATTAACTTGTATACATAACTCTCACTTTAAGCGCACACAGCCTGTCAAGGCAGAAGAGGGCGTCAGGGGGGGAGGGTGGGGTTCGGGGTTTGATGTTCTACAGGTCTCCAGGACCCCTCCAGCTGGCACGGGAGAGTGGCAGGTAGACAGGGGATGGGAACACATACACGAAAGCAAGTATGCACATTCTCACACACACACACACACACAACATGCATGTACACACACACACAAACGCAGGCATGCACACACACACACAGGTTTGCACGTACATACACACACACACACAAACACACATGCATACACAAACACACCCAGGCATACACACACACACACACACACACACACACACACATGTCCACATCCACACACACACACACACACACACACACACACACACACACACACAAGCACACAAAGAAAGATAGTCAGGCAAAAGAGAGAAAGAGCTGCAGGTTGACGTTGTGGGGGTAGATAAACAATGTAGGTCAAGAGGTCAGCAGAGAATGTAAACTATGGAAGGTGGTTGAAAAGTATACAAGTATAAAGAGTAGAATAGTATGAAAGTGCATGGGAGAGAAACTAGAAAGTAAATTTGTAAAGTATAGTACGGTCTAGTATATCGCAAAAGGCACATGAGATGTATAAACGAGGGTGATATATTGTATTATTATCAAAAAGGTGCATGATAAAATGTTAATTTAATTCATTTATTATCATGATAAATAATGTGTTAGTTCATATTCTTGCATCTTAATAGCTGCATTTTAAGAATGACAGTACCTTTTGCCTACTAATACTGATAATGCCCACACCCACAATCATATAAACTCACACACACACACACACACACACACACACACACATTCAATCTTTGAGATGGGACCCCCAGGCTTGTCAGCCCACGAACCAAAGGGAAGGCTGATTTGTGCGCAAGCACACACACACACACACACACACACACACACACACACACACCCTCACATACAGAGGTGCGCAGCGGCAGTGCGGAAGGTGACGGCTCAGAAGAGGATAGAGAATTATTAGCTTAGCCCTGAACCAGGTACTTAATATAGGGGCTGGTGCTGATAGCTAGCAGAGCCTAGCAGAGGTGACAGCTTCTGGCCCTGCTTGAGGAAATCCAATTGAAAAGCAGCCAAGAGGAACAACAAGCCCGAAACAGATGTTGCTCTCTACCACTGGGCACACCGGCGCTGCACACAGCCCAATGGCAACAAACCACCGCCACTCATCTGACACATACGTGCAAACACACAGGCTCGCGTACAAAAGCATGAGCATACACACCAGCACACACAAGCATACACACAAACACAAGCATGCAAACACATTCACAGTCACCCACAAGCATACAAACACACACACACACACACACACACACACACACAAGCCTACAGAGTAAAACACTCAAACCGACACACATAGACATGCGGCCCAAGCAGACAAACATTCAAAAGATGAATGCAAGCTCCACAGAGAAAACTAATTAAGCTATGCAGAGTTCATCCTCCAGATAAGTTGACCATACAGATTTATCCCCAATTAAGATAGGAAAGTGAAAACTTAAATCACAAAACATAAAAAACAACACCTTCCACACGCACAACATAAACATGCACAGGCGCACGCACGCACGTGCACACACACACACACACACACACACACACACACACACACCTTTCCCTCCAGTCTGAAGATGATTTAAAGGATCTATAAACTCTATCAATCCAAGGTTACTATTTTATTTTGGTTGGGAGAAAAAAAGTAAGGAAGAAACCCTCAAGCAAAGCCTCTGGGCGACATGGAAATAGGTGGTGAAAGAAAATAAATACAAACACAAACTCAGAGGAGAGTCGCCCATTCAAACGGTAGTCTGAGAGCAATTCTGGAAGGTCTTTTAAAAAAAGCGTGTATTGAACAGCTACAACAAAATGCTCCCCCGTCCCTTTCCCCTCAACCCACCGACTCACCTCCACCCTATCAACCCCATCAACCCCATGTCAAGATCCAAAACGGTCCTGTGTTCAAGCCGGTCTGAGTGCTAAACCTTCCCCTACCTCTCGCTCTCATAATAATTGGGTTTGACAAGGCTGACTGTACCTCAGTCATCATGGCGCTCATTTATTTTCTTTCTCTTACAGTGTGTTGAAATAGAGAGGGAGGGAGAGAGAGAGAGGGAAGATGTAGGTGTGAAGAGAGGTGGATAGAGAGAGACGGAGAGCAAGAGAGGAAGGGGGGTAACAAATGTCCTAAAATCAATTGTGACATATCTTTATTGCCAGTCGATGACAAACGACGGCAACGCTTGCCATTGCTCATGCATTGTGTCAGCATGTGTCGTATTGATTTTACATCGGGGATGGACAAATGTTGTTGATGAAGCGCCACGGCAACAGATGAGTGCTCAATTTTACTCGTTTCGACGCTTAAACAAAACCATGGCGACGGGGGAGAGCGGCTGGGGGAGAGTTTGGAGGGTCTCACTTCCTTCTTGGCTAAAACCCACCCAGTTGAATGTCTTCGATGTCAGCTTCATTTCAAGGCATTTTACACAAAGTGGGAGAACAGCGAGCGTGGTCGCGTGCGTAACCGTAGCCAGATATTCTTCAAATCCCACACACAGGGGTGAGGGGGGTGGAGGGTGGAGGACGACAAGGGTGAGGGGTTGGATGAGGCTGGTAACTCTAAACAACCTCGCGTTTAAACAAGACAATTTGGGGGTGGCGGGGGGTAGTGGGCCTCTGGCAGCCAGGCCAAGTCAAACACAGCCATTGGAAACCTACTCAAACTTTTAACACATGGGGCCGATGTGGGAGTCTTTCAACTGCTGAGGGAGAGGGTACCGGCTCCGTTGGTGAGCTGTTTAATTAAAAATGCTTTGGGGTATCGAGCGGGCGCTTTGTGGGGGCGCACCGTTGTCACATCACATGAGTTCTGCAGCAATCTACTCAATGCATGAGTAGAGTTTTCCACTGACGAGGAGCGAGAGAAGGTCAGATGTTAGGAGAGGGAGGGAGAGAGAGAGAGAGAGAGAGAGAGAGAGAGAGAGAGAGAGAGAGAGAGAGAGAGAGAGAGAGAGAGAGAGAGAGAGAAGAGAGAGAGAGAGGGAGACGAACAGAGGGAGTGGATCCACAGCGGGGAACTGGGTTTGGTTTGTTGGAGTCAGGCAACAGACATGCATATGCACAGACAGGGGGGGTGGGGAGGTAGTCAACGCTGGTGGCGTTGGTGCCATTACATGTGCAGATGCGGGAGCCAGACAATACGCGGCAGCTGGGTCAGGCAAATTCGGCGGTCGCTTGCTCTGCCCCAGCTGCTAGATGGTTTATTTTGTTGCATTGGTCAGTTTGCCCTGCTGTGGCAACAAATGATTGCCTTGCAGAACCCCATCTAGATATACGTGAGTTCAGACACATATAGGTGTACGTCATCCAAAAGACATTCACTGTCATCTACATTTTTCCAGTCCAGTGAGTATTTTAAAAGCAAAAACTCTTGAAGCTGTTGAAGTAAATTCAGACATGGAAACCTGGACATATAGCAGCAAAATGCAAGTTGACATATTGCCACAGACAAAACACAATCACAAACACACAGTCCAGCTAACGCACATGTTTGAACTAACTGCTAAGGGGTTTAAAAAACAAATCTCTCACAATACCCTCAAATGTGCATGCAGACGCCCACAAACACAGGTGTATGGAAGAAGAGAGTGCATGAGCCTTGTGGCTGACATCATTGTAAAGCAGATGCCCTTGAGCAGCGATGACAAATGGAGCCTGTATGCAAACTGGGTAGAACTTTCTTCTGGGACCAGAATAAGTGGCTTAGGCTCTCTCTCTCTCTCTCTCTCTCTCTCTCTCTCTCTCTCTCTCTCTCTCTCTCTCTCTCTCTCTCTCTCTCTCTCTCTCTCTCTCTCTCTCTCTCTCTCTCTCTCTCTCTCTCTCTCTCTCTCTCTCTCTCTCTCTCTCTCTCCTCTCTCTCTCTCTCTCTCTCTCTCTCTCTCTCTCTCTCTCTCTCTCTCTCTCAATTCTCACCGAGGCTGATGGAGCTTAATGATGAATGACTGAATGTGTGAATATGAATGAATGAAGGTGCCATCAAGTAGGTGTGGCTTCTATGTGTGTCACTATGTGTGTCTCTCTACATTTGTGTGTCTTTGGTCTCTCTGTGAGTGTCTCTACCTGTGAGTGTGTGTGTGTCTATATGTCTGTGTCTTTACCTGTGTGTGTGTGTGTGTGTGTCTGTATGTCTGTGCCTCTACCTGTGTGTGTGTGTGTGTGTGTGTGTGTGTGTGTGTGTGTGTCTGTATGTCTGTGCCTCTACCTGTGTGTGTGTGTATGTCTGTGCCTCTACCTGTGTGTGTGTGTGTGTGTGTGCATGTGTGTGTGTGTGTGTGTCTGTATGTCTGTGCCTCTACCTGTGTGTGTGTGTGTGTGTGTGTCTGTATGTCTGTGCCTCTACCTGTGTGTGTGTGTGTCTCTATATGTCTGTGCCTCTACCTGTGTGTGTGTGTGTGTGTGTGTGTGTGTGTGTGTGTGTGTGTGTCTGTGCCTCTATCTGTGTGTGTGTGTGTGTGTGTGTGTCTGTATGTCTGTGCCTCTACCTGTGTGTGTGTGTGTGTGTGTCTCTATATGTCTGTGCCTCTACCTGTGTGTGTGTGTTTGAGGTAAAGCTCCGGTGTAGAGGCACCACGGCTTGAGAGTGTATCCATCATGATAAAGCCGGGGTCTCGGCAGCTGTCAGACACAATCACACTTCACTACGGTCCGCGGCACCTCACAGCCAAAAAGAATGGGAGTTCATCCACGTGAAGACTTCATATATCTTCCGTCAGCTTTTTTTTCCTCTCTCACTCTCTCCTTTTGTCTCTCTTCCTTTCGGCTGGGCCTCGATATCCAACTTGAATCACTGTTTTGTGTTGTTTTGTGACACTGTAACCGTGAAGTGCATTGAAAATATGTACTTTACAAAAATGTATTTTCTAATTATTATTGACAGGTATACAATAATTTACATTATTTAATTATAATTTCATTATGATTATTCTTTAAAATGTGTGCCTATTTTCATGTAAAAAAGTAAAAAACATTCAGTAAAAAAACGTTTATTTCTTTAGATATTTCCTTTCAGCATTCATTGGACGAGAGCAAAGCCTTCCACGATGGGGATTTACGAGCTCCTCACTGTGCTAAAGCATGATTGAATGAGGCAAGTGTTAAATGTGATAATCAGCAAATTTGTTGCCACTACAAAGTCAAATGATCCGTAATTCTCTCTCTCTCTCTCTCTCTCTCTCTCTCTCTCTCTCTCTCTCTCTCTCTCTCTCTCTCTCTCTCTCTCTCTCTCTCTCTCTCTCTCTCTCTCTCTCTCTCTCTCTCTCTCTCTCTCTCTCTCTCTCTCTCTCTCTCTCTCTCTCTCTCTCTCTCTCTCTCTCTCTCTCTCTCTCTCTCTCTCTCTCTACTCCCCTGTAATCTACTAATGACTCCTAAATGACACCGCGCTTCTCACACACAAGAAACGCCTCTCTCTCTCTCTCAACTTCTCTCTCTCTCTCCCTGTCTCGATATCAACCTCGCTCTACCGTCTGTGCCCCTGGTCTCGCCCTCAAAATCATTTGATTGGCACATGCTTTCACTAAATGAAGGATAATTACCAAGGAAAACAAGTAGGACACCACATCTGCTCAGTGTAAAACACGTCCAGCTCTGGCAAGGGCCTGTCAGGGAGGGCTTTTGCTGGCTGTGTGTGTATACGTCTGTGTGTATCTATCTGTGTGTATATGCACACAAGAGAAAGAGCGAGAGAGAGCTAGAGAGAGCGAGAAAGGAAGAGAGAGAGAATGGAAGAGAGAAAGAGAGCGAGAAAGGAAGAGAGAATAGAAGAGAGAAAGAGAGCAAGAGAGCGAGAAAGTGAGCGAGAAAAGAAGAGGGAAAGAGAGAAAGGAAGAGAGCGAGAGAGAGAGAGCAAGAGAAAGAGAGACCACTTGGTCCAGCCCACCCCCCAGAACCCTGTGTAAACCCTTACGTCTACCTTTGGGTGGGACTCAACTCAGATTGCGCTTGCGGGATATGACACGACAAGAGGAGGGTATGACAGTGACGGGCCTCGGCCCCCTGTGTGTAAGGGTCAAGGGTCAGGGCACCGATTTAGATCAGTCTCCAATCAGTATTCACACACCACTATTATTGGTGCTGTTTGCTTACTTAGCAAGCAGCACCGATCTTACTTACGTAAGACAAAAGTAGCTCCACACAAATGTGTATAACATGCACACACGCACGCACAGAAGCTAACATTAAGCTGAGACAATGGATTTATCCATGAATCAACTCAGCAGGGGAACTGTATTGTTAGGTTAAAGAGGTTCCTAATTAGAGACACGGTTTAGAAGATTGTTGTCTGGTTGGACCATAGTGTGTAAATCTGATGGTATTGCTCCTAACAAAACAAAACAAAACGTGATGGATAAAATCTGTATTAAATGAATGTTTGTGATGAATAAGAGTGTAATTGTGAGATTAGCTTATTTGTTTTAGATCCCACTATTTGTCTGGAGCTTTGTTCTTCAGGGTTTTACTTGTTTAATTATTATTTATATTGTCTAATATAGAGTATTTATTATCAGCATCAAATGTCTATGATTTCCCATCTGTGGATAGCATATTTCGCAAACAAACAGCCCAGGTCTTGTAAAACGCGGCAACATTTGCATCACCTTCCCACCCTCTCATGCACGCGCACACACAAACACATACGCACACACACGCACATACATGCTTTCCTGCCCTGCACTGGCCTAGTTCTCACTAATTACCATTCAAAGTGTACATCAAAGCAGCATAAATCTCCCCCAGCTCTCCCCAGAGCGTGGCAGCAAGTCAGTATTAGGGAACCAGAGCAGTCCCAGTGACCTGGTCCGCCCTCCTACCCCCCACCCTCGCCGCCAAACTGCCATCACACTCGACACAACCGCCCAGTTCAACCCCTACTCCCCAGGAGAATATCTGTATGCGTGCATCCGTGTGTGAGAGGGAGTGAGAGGGTGGTCGCCAGGAGAAGGCAGGGCGGTCGAGGATTTAATAAAATGGTCATTGTTTGGACCAGGGTAATTTGAAGTGTCAGGACACAGAGTTCCCAACACTGTTGGCGGTGTGAGTGACAGAGGGAGGAAGAGGGAGGCAGAGGGAAAGGGATGCCGAGAGTATTCAGGGGGGAGGGGGGTTGTTACTATAACATGGGTTACACAGAGTCAGCTGATCAGACGACCTGACGCTCAAAAGAGAATGCGCAACAACCTGAACTCTGTGTGTGCCCACATACACACACGCGCGCGCCCACATACACACACACGCGCGCGCGCGCACGCACACACACACACACACACACACACACACACACACACACACACACACACACACACACACACACACACACACACACACACACACACACACACACACACACACACACACACACACACACAGAAAACTGTGTGAGAACAGACGCCAACACTCTTGTGTAGACATACGCCTACACACACACACACACACACACACACACACACACACACACACTAAGAAACATCAAGACATACATATCACATGTAGGTATTCCGCGAGGCAGGGCCAGGCCAGGGCATGGGTTGGGGGCGCTGGTTTGCTTTCATATGACACAGGCTATTACTAAATTGAGCTGGCAGGTAATTCTAAAGCAAATAAATGCCAGTGGGCTTAACACAAGGAGAGGTCTTAGGGTTGGCCGCCTGAGCAATGGCAGGAATCCTGGTGCCCCCTTCAACAGGAAGCCTATTATTCTCCTCTCTTTATTTTCTCAGTGCAAGGGAGTTCAGAAACGCACTGCTCATGAGGGTATTTGAACCTCGTCTCTCTTTCTATAAGAAAGGAGATAGGGGAAAAAACACAAAACGACCTGATTGGTTGTGAATTGTTGCAGATCTGTTTTTGCAGCAGATCTGTTTTTTGCCGTTCCGAGACTTAATTTTATCGGCGGAATCAATGGCTTTTAATTTTTTTTATCTCTTCAATGATTTCCTTTTCAAGGGTAATTAGGTGACGATTCCTACGAGCTACAGCTATTCAACGAACCTTGATGTTAATATTTTAAATTAGGCTTCTGTCTCCCCGCAAGTCATCCTCTCTTAAAGTTAGTATCAGATATGAAATGTACAAACAATTTTAATCAAACAACCATAATCAAAATTTAAAGAGCACAAATGATGTAGATGAAAAGAGTTAAAAATATATAATTAAATAATAAATCAAGACAAAACACACTAAAAATATACTATTTATTAAATAACAGCACGACCTAATTACAAGTGCCATCTCAGTGGCTAACCTTGGTATTCCAGTCTAAATATTGTTTTAATGCCGCCATTGGTAATTGAAGATGCAACATAAACAACGTTTATTTTTTTCAAAGGGATAATACTTTTCCCAGGCAGTAACAACACACGTATGTCGTGTAATTGTATTTGTTTTTACGCACTACACAGTAATTATGAACTCATTAAAATATCCAAATAGTATTTATAAATAAATATCCATTTTACCTATGATGTTTTCCTTTTTTTCCTCCATCCCAAAGAGTTTATGTCCTACAATTGGTCAGCTTACAATGAGAAATGCAATTACTATCTTAAAACAAGCCATTGGTAAACTGTTTCTGTTTCTTTGAAGGAGTGCCAAATGTCAAATTAAGTAAAAGGCATTTATTACCCATTTAATAACACAGCAGTCTTATATTTATATTGTCTTTTATTTTGAAATGTATAAAAATAATTCTGTGCTTTAATCTCTTCTGTATGGCTGGTTTTATTTTGTGGAATATGTATATCAACATTTTATCATTGTACCATTGTAAATTCTGAAATAATTTAAATTATTAAGTAAAGTTAAATATTACGTTTTATGTGTTGCAATGCTCCTGTATTGGACATATCTTCTTGCAAATGAGAGCTGAAGATAAATCCAACTGTAACCAAGGAAATGCAATATAGCTCAAAAAAAAATATCACACATATTTACTTTATTCATTTCCTTCAAATAAAGCATACAAAACCACATAACCACTTTAAAGCATTCAAAACCATCTCGTGCCTCACGAGATGAGGCCCGTCTTTGAAAAGTACAAGAGAAAGCCGGGACATGGATGTTTATCTAGGTATGTCATTTCTGAACAAACTCAAATTGAAAAGCATTAATTTGCCTGCCCTCATCCAAGCGGTGAAACATTTGGTGTGTGATTGTTTTCTGGGCTTGTAATTTTGGTAATAATTAATTGATTCATCCTTACTTCATAATTGTATATTATGGAATGTATCTTGGGCAAATATACTTTTCCCAAAATTAACCAAGAAATGTTGTGGGAAAACACATCATAAGTAAATAGTTGGCATTGTAAACGTAGTCATAATTAATTCATTATTATATCATTATAACAACATTAATATTCCTAAGCTTCCAGAGCTTCTCGAGCATTTACATAAGGTTTACTTGTTTAACAATGAACTGTCCTTTGACCTTTAAGGTACAAGTCACATTGTTGCTCAGACTTGATCTGGGTCAAGTATGAGAAGTTGATGCATTAATAATATGTATATGCCATGTATATGCGAAATTCAAATATTACAATACGATAAATTAATATTACAATTAGTTCGACAACTAAAATAATTGTTGACAATAGGATAAAAAATGTATTATTTGTTTAACTGAATTCAAGGCGTTAATACATAAACTTTTAGTCCATGATAAAGAGATGAAGTATGAGTCATATAAATGAGTAAATTAATGACCATAATAATAATAATAATAACAAATATAACAATATATTAACAATACTGGGTTTTTCGATTGGGGAAGCCTGAAACCACGTAAGATAACTGTTCATCCAAAACCAAACCACTCATCTCTGGCAGTTTTATACTAAAAGAAATGCTTCAAAAGGAGCAAGAGAAAAAAAAGCATGCATAAATATATAAAGTCATTTCAGATGCTGTCAAAGCAATGTTTACCTACACAGCAAATCTCACATACTGTGAAAATCAATAGGGAGAGCTACAGCGTATTGATTCTATGTGTGTGTTGAATACAGTCCTTTGTCACGGTCTGCTAGCTCAACTGAGACCAGAGGGACCGACCGGGTCCCCTCTGACTATTACCTACATTCACATGCACTATTCACATGCACTGTTCAAAACAGGCCTAGAGCATTTTGCAGCCTGTTGTGTTGGATAAAAGCCTCGTAGTCCAGCCAATCTGACTTCTCTTGACATTGACTAATTAGGACTTTTGAAAGACGTGGCATTTGTGAGCAATCAGTATTGGCGAATTGATTTACTTCACGTTGTGTTTTTGTTGTATATTCAGTAGCTTCCAGTGTCGATTTGGAAAGATGAAAAGAAACAGACTGTTTTTGTTTTTTTTATATAAAAAAGGAGACAGCTTTGATAGCATTGAGAAGAAAAATTGAATTGGTTCAGGAATAGTGCATGAGTTACAGAGGGGACGATTGGGAAGACTAGGACAGCACTTTCCCCATGTAACCTTGTTATTTTATCTGACAGACAGATCTTGTTTGTGAATAATTTCCAACAAGGCTTTTTATTATTAGCAATTTTAAACTGCTTTTGAACAGAGAGAGGAGAGAGGGAGAGAAAGAGTAACAAATGACAAAACTATTAATCATCTATTTGTTAATAGGGAAAACTGAGTTAACAGAGTTCTTCAAATTGGTCACTTACAAAGGCCCTTTGGAATGGCAGCATATTCTAGGCGGTCACTTAATTTAAACGGAAATGAGAAAAGCAAACTGTCATCACTTGGGATGAAACAAAGCAGCTTGATGTGACACATATGAAACTGCTCAAATAAATACCACCATTGATTTCTCTGTATTTCCACAGTTCAAAGCCAGAGGGGGCCAAGGCATTAAAGAATACTGCCCTCTAGAGGAAGCGGATGGAACCCATAAAAAAGCAGAAAGCTTATTTTTTCATAACTTTTGATGAATAGTCACACAGAAGCCCTGCCAAAACACAACATAGCAACTTCACAACTGCTTGTTCCTGATACAACTACTTTCCTTCTTTTCTTTCTACATCAATTTTCTTTCCAGCTTCCAGAAGCTCTTTTTTTTTTGTCTCACAGCCCACAAACACTCACACAGTGACATACACTCCTTAGACCTCTCTTATGATCTTAAAGTTATTGATAGTTTGAAGTTATGGGCTAATAATTCGCCGGACAATGCGCAGACGGGAGTGGGAGCCCATTACGCCCAGGTAATAGATGGAGTCGCCGTTTTGAATGACATTGCACAGAGATGGGATGAGGAAAAAATTGGCACGATTTATGGGATAACCCCGCACACACACACTCCCCAGCCCCCCCATCACAACAAGTTTCGACAACGCTGTTCATCCCCATCTTGATAAGTTGAGCAGATGAGGCGTGACTGTATTTATGATGCAGAAGTTCATAAAGAGTAGCGGGCAAGAGTGTCTAACTCCTAATCTGGAGTGAGATTTCACAATGATATTTAAACCAAACACCCCCTTTCCACTGCTCTTGAAGACGTTTACAGTGATTGGGTAACTGCTGCCGCTAGTGGGATAAAGATAGTAAAATATACATATTTTGATGTGTTTTTTGGGGTATTTGTAAAAAAGAAAATACCGGCTTTGTTAGTACTATCTTCAATTTGGAATAATACAATTCTTTTGTATTTTAAATAGAAAAACGAATATACAATTTGTGTAATAAATTGCATATGGTTCAACTACGTATTATAGTAAATGCATTAACATTTAATTTACAAGAAGCTATATGAATTTATGTGTGGACAAAAAACATTTATTGCGTGTGTCTGTGTGCAGCATGACATGAAAGACTTCAGATTTTTTTTTTTATCTGGGAACTTGCTTTGCTTGTTAACTAGAAACAAGTAAACACAGAATCTGTTTTCTCTTTGAGTCTGCTCATTTGTCAATAACAAAGTATAAAATGGTTTCCTGAGTGTGTTTGGTAGTGACCGCAATGTGACCCGAGTGTGCTGATGTTCCTCCAAACAGAACTTAAAATATAAATAAAATACAATGCTACTACTGACAGAACAAATACAATCTTGCCAAAGACAAATGACTAAATTTCAAGGTGAATATTTTCCATCACAACCACTTCTTTCTTTTTTTTTTTACAAAATTGCAGCATTGTGTGTGTATGTGTATGTGTCTGTCTATGTTTGTCTGTGTGTGGTCAAAAAAAACAATATGGTTGAGGTTGAGCTCGGGGGGAGAGAGAGAGAGAGAGAGAGAGAGAGAGAGAGAGAGAGAGAGAGAGAGAGAGAGTAAGAGAAGAGAGAGGGTGCAATGAAAACAGGCTTGTCAACATTATCTGTTTTATTGATTTAACAGTAAAGCCTACTCACTTAAGGTTTATGTTGGTTTAGCAGCCTCCGTTGAAAATAAAATCAATGCACATAAAAGACAACTTTCCTGAAGCTATTGTCTTTTTTTGTTTTGCTTTTTGTGAATATGTGCGTTTTATTATAATTATCATATTATTATAATTATTATCATTATAATTAATGAACTGAGCCTGTGCATTTGATTTCCATCTTGTTCTCATCTCAATACATTGTGACATGACACTGGTTAAACTGACGCTATGCTAGAGAGTAGAGGGCTCTTCTGGTCTGCTGAAACAACCTTGTGTTCAGGGTAGCTCTAGAGCTTGACATAGCGCCGCCATAGGCCATAGCGCTGTGTAGTTAGCTGCCATGTCAAGTTGTCCTTAAAAAGTTGCATGTTTGTTTACACCGCTGTGGTAAATATCAAAGTGGAGCGACAGGGAAAAGAGAGATGAGAGAGAGGGACTGAAGGAGAGGGAGAGGGGGAGGACGGACCATCAAAGGGGGCTTATGAAAGCCTCCAGAACAGTGCAGAAAAACAGATGAGTCCATTTTTAGATTCAACACATGGGACTTCTATTTTCTCCATGTTCCAGTAAGGAAAAGCATAAAACGGGGAAATTAACTCTGAATACAATTCAAACCAATGAAATAAAACAGATCAGAGCCAAGATGTTACCCCTGGTCTCCTGAGTGGCCGACCTCTCTCCTGATCTATTGTGACTCACTGGCCCGACACCTGACCACAGCTTCCCTACATGGCCCTCAAGCAAATGCAATACTTCCTCGTCTCAAAAACCTCTCTAAACAACACACACAAACAACATGCTCACACACACAGCTATATATATTACAATACGCTTTATCTCGTCTATACATATTGCAATATGAAAAGTAGAGGAATTCAGTAAGTGGTGATTAATGTGAATACTCTTCAGGCAAACGTTGCTGGCTTACAACTTGTATTTTCAATCAAGGGGTGGGACATTTCCTTCTTTTTTTTTTTTTAAAGATTAGGCACATTACAAAAAAAATTAAAAAGGGTGGTTATTATGAAAAACTGTTATAATACAAATTGATACACATTGATACACACATAAATCATTACAGACTATTAAAGGTGCAGTGTGTAGGAATAAGTGGCATCTAGCAGTGAGGTTGCAGATTGCAACAAACAGACTGCAACCTCACCTCTCCCTTTCCAACGACGTGCGAGCGGCTATGGTGGCCTGTACTGGCCTGTAAGGTGGCAGTACGTACCTCCCAAATGATGTAGTCTACAACAGCGTTAAGTAGCCAAGTATCAAGTGATGAGTTCCTTGATAGATTTAGAAGTAGTATTTAGTTATATAGTCTGTAAAACAATAGGTCATAGTTTACAAGTAAGATGGTGATTATTATAAAAAATGTAAAAAGCGTTTACGGTCCTGCGATGTGATTATTGGGCATGCACACATCGCAACAATCAAAAAGATTCATTTATGAAAACAATTAGTTATAATTGACGAAAAGGTAAAATGTTATGCCAAATTTCTGGTGAGTATTTTAATAATAGCAATGTGAAAGAAAAAACATAATAAAAAAATATAATCAAATCTTAAAACTCGTTATACTCTTGTGGTGGTGGAAGAAAATAAGCATGTTTTTATTTGCATCAAAATCCTGCAGCATTTCCGACTGAGGGGCTTGCTTGCCTTGCCGCACACATTAAGCCCCTACCACAACCTAAATGTGAACCGTGCTCTCACATTAACCATGCTCCTGCATTAGATCATCCCAGCCAGGGCGTCTGGCCCAGACCTCTTACCCCCGGAGCCGACAGAGACCAGCAGGTCAACAGCGTGTCATTGGAGCACATTGGAGCACAGCAGGCGGGCGGGAGGGATGGGGGCGACACACTATCCCCCCCCCCCCCCCCCCCCCCCCCCTCCTTTTTATTTTAAAGACGGACCTCTGCCTATTATGAAAGAGCAGCTGCCCCCAGCCAGGGGCCTCCCGAAGCCGCCATGACACCTCCGTGGCCCCTACGCTTCATTAATTTCTCTTCAGACCAGTGGGGCAGTTGACCAGACTGACCTCTGATGCAATCCCACACACATAAAAACCCACACACATGCATATATTCATGCAAACATACACAGCCACGCGTACATGTGTGTGCAAAAACACACATGCACGCACAAAACACACACACAAACAATCAGCACATATGCATACACACATACACCTACGCTTGTGCTAAAAGGAATTTAAAGTGTCATGATGTTATTGCAATGCGTGCAATAACATAAAGTCTATAGAAACACAGATTAGAATCAATGTATGGGCACAAACAATATATGTGCCCGCACATATACTAACTAAGAAACACACCAGTGTATTTGTGATTTCTTTTTTTCAAGAATGTCTATGAAAAAGATAAATGTGTCAGATATGTAACTTTATTCATATATTAATAAAAAAAAGAATAGAAATTAGCCAAATCATTATATCATCTTACAAAAAGCTACTCATTCAGTTTGAAATGCTGAATGGACAAACAGAGGGTTGTATTTAATTCGCCTGTTCTGTCAATAAATAGAAATGGTGCAGCATGGACACCACGGAAACATTCATACTGTATATTAAAATAAAGAAATAAACAAACAAAGCTCCACATTAATTACCGTTGACATGGTTGGATATCTTTTTTTAAATTGCAATTAGATGTGGAGGAGCGCGGGGAAACTATTTATAGGGACCGCGGGGCGTCTCGTAATGATCACACTGTGGCTTAAGGCCTCCATTGATTTCCCTGTTAAATATACAGCTCAATTAAAGATACCACTGCTTAAAAGAGACTACAAATCACAGCGGTGGATCTGTGGACTGAGGGCTGGTAGGAATAACAGTAACACCCACTACACACACACACGCACACACAATCCCTCCCTCTCCACCATGCAGGGATTGAGATGGTGTGTGTGTGTGTGTGTGTGTGTGTGTGTGTGTGTGTGTGTGTGTGTGTGTGTGTGTGTGTGTGTGTGTGTGTGTGTGTGTGTGTGTGTGTGTGTGTGTGTGTGTGTGTGTGTGGGAAGGGGGATTAGGTTATACAGGATTGATTGTTATTCCATGTGAAAAGCGATATTTCTCAAACTCTATGGTAATTGTGTGCAAAGGTAAACGTGTTTTTTTCTTACGAGAGCAATGAGCAGATGATTTTTTCGCTTCAGGTAAAAAACCTTGATGATACACAAGAAAATACACATTTCTTTGAAATGCTTAAATACGTATGCTCAAAGAAAGACATTGTTTGTCATTAATGACTAATGACTAATGTCTAATAAACATCTGTGTCAAATTTTATAATTGTATAACAATTATATAAATATAAATGAATTAATTAATTTACAATTAGAATACGGCTGAGCCATTGCCCTTTTTATAAAAGAAACAAGTAAATAACCTCATTCTCTCGTAACGCTAAAAGAACTAAACTGCCACAACAACAAAAAAACATCAACAACTTCATAGTGAAACTGAACAGTAAACATAAAATGAAAGTGCTACATTCACACAATGCTAATGGACCTTCCCTGCTACTGTATAAGGAAGCACATGTTTTAACACAAGCCAGGTTCTCCATTCTACGTCAACCTTGTCGTGGACAAATACAACCCTTGTCAGCCTCGGTACGCAAGTCAACAAAGAAAGCAACGATTTATAATGGAAAACACTGTTGAAAAGTTGTATGGAAAATCAAAGAATGTGGAGCTCCTTTTTGAAGGCCTGCTTAGAGGTGGAGCTAATTGTAATCTTTTTAAAGTGAAAAGCCTTTTTCTTTGCAAAGCCTCGTTTCCATTACACAACGATGTAAAAACATACTCCCATAATGATGAAGGATCATAGGGTGTGTGTATGTACCTGCAGAGAGTTGAGCAGGACGAAGATGTAGGCCATGGCAATGGAGAAGGGCACTAGGACCCCACAGAGCCAGGTCAAGCCCAGGATCGGCAAAAGAACCAGAACAGCTTTCACCGCAGCCCTGTAGGACACACACACATATATGAATACATATTTGAACACACAAATAAACACAAGGATAACCAGACACATTTAAACACACACACACAACAACAGAAATATATACAAGCACATATTTGTAGCACAAACAAAAATATGAATACATATTTAGATACACGCATACACACAAATACAAACACATTAAATACACACATACACACATATACAAACACCTATTTTAAAACACACACACACACACACACACAGAATCCAAGACACGGGTTGGCAATAGGACATAAGGTTAGTACATTTTATTTGTTTCATTAGTGAAAGCGCATGATAGGAAAGTGATGAGATGTGTCCAGATCCGACTCCCTCTCTAGGGAGGAAGGGATGTCAGCTAGGGAAGCATTACTCAGCTGAAGCATTAGTTGGACCTGAGCTGGGCAGGCACAGCGGTTCATGGCAGAATTTTCCAAGCAAAACACTGGGCGGCTGTACTGGGCTGACAGGGTGACAACATCACACCTTAAAGCCACCCTAATTCTGTTTAGAGTGGAATTACCTTCACACTCAGGTGCATGCCAAACCACGGCCAGCTGCCCCAGCATCTGTGTGCATGTGCATAGGTTTCTGTGCATATAAATCTATGTATCTGTGTGTGTGTGTGTGTGTGTGTGTGTGTGTGTGTGTGTGTGTGTGTGTGTGTGTGTGTGTGTGTGTGTGTGTGTGTGTGTGTGTGTGTGTGTGTGTGTGTGTGCGCATACATATATATGTTTGTTTGCAGCAGCACCACCATGGTCGCCGGGCTCTAGATTACATTGTGGAGGAATGTGTTTATGTTTCCAGACCAAATACCACCCAGGATAAGGCCTGAGCACTCAAGGCCTGCATTGATATCCTTCCACAGAGCAGTCAGTGTGGAGGCAAGAGTTCAGGTATAGATACTGGCATACTGATCTCTACAATTGTTAACGATGGGAAGGTATGCAGAACCAGGGATCAAGTGGAAAACATGGCAGACAATAGAGATGGCGATGGCAGATCCTGGATCCATCGTGTATTAGATTAAGAAACTGAACGATAATGGTTGAGATGGGAAGACCAGGGCAGTTTGGGCATTTCAAAAGGACCACCATATTTTGAAATTTCACAATATATCTGCAAATTTGCTATTGCAAAATAGACATGAAAGCATTGTTTAGTTTAAATAGCAGTCAATTTAGATATTTTCTCATTATGTTACATAAATGTTGCTGTAATTAAATCATTACAGCTGATGTGCCTCCAGTTGTTTTCATCATTTGACTGACATGGGGTGTTCTACTAGGTGGTTAAATGTTGCAGACAGAAAGAGGGTGAATGTCTCCCCCAAGTGGTGTGTACCTGATCTGCTCGTAGGTCTGTTCTACGGTGCTGGTGCCCATGACCAGCATGATTGACCTCCTTTTGGCTGTCGAGATGGTGATGACCACCACCCTGGTCAAAACCATGATGTTCACCTGGAGAGGACACAGGGGTGAGGGGGGCAGGAGAGGAGAGGTGAGGTGAGGAGACGAGACGAGACGAGACGAGGGAAAGGAATGGAACAGGAGTTCAGAAAATAGGGGAGGGGGAAGAGGAGCGGGCAGCAGAGGAGAGGAGAGGAGAGGAGAGGAGAGGAGAGGAGAGGAGAGGAGAGGAGAGGAGAGGAGAGGAGAGGAGAGGAGAGGAGAGGAGAGGATGGAGAGGGAGAGGAGATGGGACAGAGAAGGGAGAGTAAAGGGAAAGACTTTATGAGGAAGGAGAGGAGAAAGAGATGGAGGGGAGAGAGCAGAGGAGAGGATCTAAGATAAAATGCCCTTCAACATGGTAAATATTCAACCACAAAGTAACATTTCTGTGAAAATTAGCATTATGAATCTGGAAAACACACAATGACAGATAAAAACAATAAAAAAGGAAAACCAGAGCAGAGACCCACAAAGCAACGTTGCAGAGAAAGACAAGTGACTTGAATGAGGAAGAGGAAGATTTCCTGACCAGGATTATGAAGATGACAGGCCCAGCGAACCCCCAGATGACCCCGTTCTGGACACTGAGCCAACAGTGACCGTCCGCAGAGTACCTCCCCCTAGACGAGGCCAGCGTGATGGTTACTATCAACACTGGCAGCCCTGGGGAAGGGAGAAAGGGAGAGAGAGAGAGAGAGAGAGAGAGAGAGAGAGAGAGAGAGAGAGAGAGAGAGAGAGAGAGAGAGAGAGAGAGAGAGAGAGAGAGAGAGAGAGAGAGACAGACGCAGAAGCTTATTAAAAAACAAATATCTGTAGAATGATGACAACCTCTAGTTGAGAAAATGGCTTAGTGGAAAGGTTGAGGGTTCATTGGTGGTGAGCATTACCCCAGCCAATCAGGTAGTAGTACTTCATGTGTCGGTCCTCGCTGAGGTTTACAGCGACCACCTTGCTCCAAAGCAGCAGGCCCTCCACCAGCATCCAGCTGAAGGCCGCCATGAAGCAGAGGTGGAGCAGCGCCGCCACCAGCGTACATGCCACCTGGTGGTGGGAGGGGGAGTCACACACAGAGATAGGCTAGCAGATGTGGACATGATTGACTGTGTGTGTGTGTGTGTGTAGGGGGTGGGGGGGCTTTGGAGGGAGGCCTGAAGGGAGGGGTGCTATTTCTTCGGTTGGATACTTTCAAATGTAGCTTACTCTTGCTGGATTCTCCAAATTGCATACCCTACCTTTAATGGCATGTATAGTAAACAAAATATCACCACTTTGGATAAAGACTACATAATACTCTAATATACCTTAATATTAAAAAAAAATCTTTTTTATTTATTGTGTTACACAGCTTAACACAAACAAGAGTTAATATGTAAGTAGACCCTACACAAACACACACTATAATTGTTTGGAGTCAGAGGTTAAATAAGTAGAGGTCATGGGTGGACAGCTGATGGGGTGGCCATCAATGTTTGCTAATAAATGCGGTGACCGCAGTCACTCACTGCCCAGACGAGATGCCTGAACGTCCCTCACAAAATACCAGAGCTAAGTATTTTTATATGATGTCTTTATATATCAGGGATTTTTTGCACTGTCCTGCGTTGATTTCTATTCACTTATTTTCCAAATACATTTTCGCTTAACATGTCGATTTTTCCACTCTGGCAGGAAAAAAGGCAAGATTCAAAAAGTTAATTTGGAACAGGGTTCAGCATCCAGCTCAAGGATGCTTACAGCTAGACTGTGGACACTGGGGTTTGAACCCAGAACCAGGAGTCAAACACCCTAACAACTAGACGATCCTACCCTGCCGCTGTATGTCTGTTACACCACCCCGCCCATGATTTGTTGAAATCCTACCATGCAGCTATGTGACCCCGGAGGTTAAGTGTTCCCTGGCGTGACCGGGAGGTGGGGTGGGGTAGGGGTCAAACAGTCTTCAGTCCTCCAGTGAGGGACTGGACCATGTGTTGTGGCCCCTGATGGATTCCACATTACTGGACTCTTATGTCACACCCAGAGATGCCTCTCCATTTGTTATGACTGGTGTTGCCCCCCCCCCCCCCCCCCCCCAACCCACCCGGATCTGCTGTTCCGTTAACGATTTCTAAATCCCATTAGAATGACTACTAGCCACTCAACGCTGCGATGACATAATGTTTTGATAGCATGAGAGAAAGTCAAGGGCAGTTAGTTTTGCTAAGGTTTAATTGTCTAATAAGATGAGGTCAAGCAACAATCCGGCTCATTTGGCAGTAGGGAGCAAAATTTGACTGGTAAGCTTTCATTTGTTGTTTATTTCCCGAAAATGTTTTTTAGAGAAATCAACAGTTCTCTGGCTACTGGTTCCGTTCCAGCCTGCTTTAAGCATGCAGTGGTCCAGCCGCTTCTTAAAAAACACAACTTACACCCCACCTTGCCTAGTAACTACAGACCAATCTCTAAACTCCTATTCCTGTCAAAGGTTCTTGAAAAGGTTATCCTCCGTCAATTGCTGCCCTACTTACACCAAAATAACATCTTAGAACATTTTCAGTCAGGTTTCAGGGCTTACCATAGCACAGAATCAGCCGTGCTGAAAGTGTCTAATGACCTGCTCCTCTGTATTGACTCCGGTGACTGTGCCGCCCTGATTCTCCTTGACCCCAGTGCAGCATTCGATACAGTTGATCACAAAATACTAACTGACCGTCTCCAGTGCGGGGTTGGTGTTGGTGTCACTGCCTTGACATGGTTCACATCCTACCTCAGCAATAGAAGTTTCTCTGTTAACATAGGCAATTTTTCCTCTACCCCACCTAGTCTCTCCTGCGGGGTCCCACAGGGTTCCATCCTAGGTCCCATTCTGTTCTCTATTTACATGCTTCCCCTTGGTCAAATCATTCAGAAATACAACATCTCCTTCCATTGCTATGCAGATGACACACAGCTTTATCTCCCCCTGAAACCAAACAACCGGTACAACCTTTACAGTCTCACAGACTGCCTTCAGGACATCAAGTGCTGGATGGCACAAAACTTCTTACAGCTGAATGAAAGCAAATCTGAAGTTTGCCAATTTGGTCCCCCTGACTCAATCAAATTGACTTCCAACATCCTAGGCAACCTGTCCATCCTTGTCAAACCCAATGTCAAAAACCTTGGTGTGATATTTGACTCCACCTTTAAGCTTGACAAGCAGGTCAATGCAGTAGTAAAAGCCTGTTTTCTCCAGCTTCGTACTATTGCCCAAATAAAACATTTCCTCTCATTCAAAGACCTTGAGAAGGTCACCCATGCCTTAATTTTCTCCCGCCTCAATTATTGCAATTCCCTCTATAAAGGGATTGGTCAGTCGTCCCTGTCCCGTCTGCAACTGGTCCAGAACGCCGCTGCCAGGCTCCTGACGGGTACCCGGAGGAGAGACCATATCAGCCCTATTCTGGCCTCTTTCCACTGGCTTCCAGTACGGTTCAGAATAGATTTGAAGGTTCTCTATTTTATTATCTAAGCCCTGAATGGGCTGCCCCCCCCCCCCCCACCCTTACATCAGAGACCTCCTAACTTCTTATTCCACCTCCAGGTCCCTCGGGTCGTCTGATTTGAGGCTCCTGGCTGTCCCGCGCTCTAGACTAAGGCTCAGGGGTGACCGCGCCTTTGCTGTTGCAGCCCCTAAATTATGGAATAGTATCCCCTTCTCCATAAGATCTGCCCCCTCTATCGATTCTTTTAAGTCCAGGCTCAAGACACACTTTTATTCGTTAGCGTTTGGATGATCTCCTCCCGATGTGGTTTTATCTCTATAATGTTCTTAATTTGTATCCATACACTGTGTTTTTATGCTTATGTGGGTGTTTTTAGTTTTTAGTCTTATTTACTGTGATTTTTACCTGCCTGCTTGTACAGCACTTTGGTCAACGTGAGTTGTTTTTAAATGTGCTTTATAAATAAATTTGATTTGATTTGACATTAAACATATATATTTAAAATGTTCACGATTGCAATTGGAAGATATTTCGCACTATTACGTATAAAATGTAACATATATATTATTTTTTACATATTTTGATATAAGCCTACATACTATAAGGGTGTCCTTGACCAAGATTTTGAATTGTCGAATCTGATTCATCAGGCCAGACCCATCGTTAACTGATCATCAAATCATGTAGGATATATTTTGTAATATATACGGTTCAATGATGCCTCATTATTTAGTACTTTTGCACGCTTGTAAAACTTTTTTTGTCTTATCAGGGTTCCCCACAGCTGTCTACAGGCGAGGCCCAGCGCCTCCACTAAATGACAGACTGCCTCTACAAACAAATGAACGTTTTTATAATACGACGACAATGTGCGAGTCCGTTCATGTCAGCGTCTGCATTCAATTTGACAGGAGATATAGGCTACTATTGGGGGGGATCAGAACCTTGTGATGAATGGCTGAGCCGCTGCAGAGCAGAACCACCTGGGCACAGATCAGAGCCACAAACAGGTTCTTATGGATCGACGTTCGGTCCGACCGGGGGATGCTGTGAAGGAAAAAGACTAAGATGAAATTGTGGGTTTGTGCAATAACTTTCTCTAGACTTTGTAAATGAAAAAGTCATTATCAGTTCACTACATTTTATCATCAAATTATTACACGGCTTTGTTGAATACTCAATTCTGAAAGGTCAATTACAGCAATCAGTGGTCTTTTATTTCTGAATAGTAGACTGCTGCTATGAATAATAGACCGCTGCAAGAGATTTCCAACCGTAGAATCTAACACTCTTTTTTAATAGCGGATGGAATACAATTATTATTTATTAGTTTTCGTGTTTTTTTTCATCTTCACACATAAAATATGGTTCTCCATGTGATGAATATCTTGCATTGTAGTTCACTGTATTTTTCCATGTCTCTACCTGCCACTGCAGAAAATTTACCTAGCCAACACTGAAGCAGCTCTGCAACACCTGTAGCACCTAAAATACACCCCTAATTGACAGTGAAGAAGCCCAAACCTACCACACCTTGTAATAGTAACCAATGGGCATCTCAGAGTAAAGCACACAAACACAATGTTTCCCTTTTCCCAGGTGTCCTAAGCGTACGTAGCTGCAATGGAGCAGAGGAGCTGACAGAGCGGGAAGGAGGTTTATGTGTAGGGGGAGGTAGTGTGGGTGGGTGGGGGGGGAACTAAAGAGCCACTCATTACCTTCTTATAGATTAGGACTCATTAAGACTCATTTCACATCTATATTACCCACCGTCGCCACGGTAATTTCATGCTGGGATGGGTGTAGCCACAATCAGTACCGCATACTGCCATACGTGTGTGTGTGTGTGTGTGTGTGTCTGATTTAGGTCAGTTGTAAATCATTGGGGTCTCTTCACCTGCTGATAGTTAATTAATCAGGTTAATTAACAGCAGTGGAAATGCTGCCATAAACCTTGGGATTGGATCCATGCACAGACACCACTAATTACTGGATTAGCATCCGTCACTAGAACCAGCTGACTGACGAACACTGGAGGGCCAATCAGCGCTGGCTTCCTCTGTGTGTTCCCTGTTTATCCTGCTGACTATGTTATATTTACCCCTGACATTCTCAACACTGTATATGTACATAATTAGCATATCTGGTGAAGAGCAGCCATTTCTAACATATCAAAACCACCCACTCTTTTGCCAGAAATAATTGATCATGGTCAAGTCACTGGGATCACATTTCTT
Source organism: Lota lota (assembly GCA_026745465.1). Taxonomy (NCBI): domain Eukaryota; kingdom Metazoa; phylum Chordata; class Actinopteri; order Gadiformes; family Lotidae; genus Lota; species Lota lota. The sequence goes on along the minus strand of JACYXH010000115.1, from coordinate 325,165 downwards.
CCTCATTCAGATGATTGAAACACAAACAAACCTCAACTAAGTCTGCATCTACATCCTCTTTTTAAATGAAGTGTTGCCACATGATTAGCTGATTATTTGCTTTTACGAGCAGGTGTTCCTGTAACAAATAGATGGGCCTTTGAGTCCTGATCGAATAACAAATTAAATATGAATTGTAAATTGTACCTTGGGGGAGCCTGTCGACTGTAATCCTTACAATCTCTATTTTCATAAGTCGCCAAACAATTATGTCTGTAAGCCAATCACATTGGATCTATAATTCAGAGGATCCATGATGGCTCAGATCCCCTGTCTCCATTTTCCTAGCTCTGAACTGTGTAGCGAGGGGTAGGCTAGCAGTAGCGTGTGTGTGTGATTTGGCCACTCACTCTAACACGGTGAAGAGCATCAAGGTTACAACCAGCGCACACAGAGACGCTCCAGAGCCGATGAACGTTAGCTTGGTCAAAATGGCCTCCTCCTCAGTGCTCCACTGATAGAGAGAGGGAGAGTGAGAGAGATAGACAAGGAGAGGGAGTGATAAAGATAGACAGCCAGACAGACAGAGACAGATAGTGGGAGAGAGAGAGACATGGCGATAAAGAGAGTGAGTGGGGAAAGAGATAGAGAAAGAAAGAAAAAGAGTAAAAGAGGGAGAAAGGGGAAGAAAAACCGAGATATTTATAAAATAAAAAGTGAATGGTGTGCTGCTAATGAGGTTTGTTTTACTACCATGAATTGTGCATGCAAAGCAAGTGGTTAGTGTGACATCTACTGGTAAATACAACCACACACACCTCCACCCACCCATGCCCACACCCACACAAAATAACACCTTCTATTTCTTAGACAAGAAGTGATTTGTTCCATTTGTTAAAATATTGTTGTTAACTCAGTTAAAAGGAATCAATCGCTCAATATTTCAATCAATCCTCGTATTGGTGTGCATCCATCCACAGTCCAACGCGTTACCTTGGGTTCAAGGTAGTTCATGAGGACAGCAAAGTTGGTGGTGTGGCTACAGAAACAGGATGTGACATCAGAGCCCTCGTACGTCACTCTGCAGCCCTTACTGGACCAGAGGGGGGCATGCTCCCACCTACATGGTCAAACACACACACACACACACACACACACAACACACAACACACACACACGCGTGTGCACACACACACACACACACACACACACACAAACGGTCAACACATTTTCAACACATTCTAATACCACAAACCATCAAAAGGTTAATGTATACATCTTTACCAACTGTATTCCCTGTTTACATAACTAGAGTATTACATCGGCTTATAGCTGCGTAAATCCACATAGACAGACGGACGGACATTTAGGCATGCAGAAGGAAGGCTGGCAAGCAGACAAGGATAAACACCATGTATCATTAACCTAGTAGTTCTGGATCCACACTGGCATAACATGCTATAACATTCACCGTCCTTGACGGCCGGCTCTGCTGCTGCTAATACTTACAGGAGGGTGTAGTTCCAAAAGACACAAACGGGCGTGACTCGCTGAGAATACTCCGCCTAGGAACAGAAATGCATGTTTTCACACTTGAAATGTCTCTCTCTCTCTCTCTCTCCCTGTCTGTCTGTGTCTCTCACTCCCTCTTGTGCTATACCCTGGAGAAGGACGATGATGTTTTAATGCAATATGGAACGGCTACAAATTCCTTGGCAGTTGTCGGATGTAAAACAGTCTACTAGTTATGTTTATTCAGAGTGGAAAACATGTAATGCAGACATCATGTTCAGACAAAAAAATTTCTCTCCCTCCTGAGAATTGCTACAGAAAATAAAGTCTTATCTTTACCCTTACTTATTTTGCTGATTATCATTGCCAAAAACAAGTAAAAAGAGACCAACAGTGTTCTTAATTAGATAAGAACAATTAGTCAAAGTTTCAATTAGTAAAGAAAGTTAAATTAGCCTGTAAACCAGTGACCCTATCACAGCACACATACAAGTGGTTTTCATTTATGAAGTAAATAACGAGTTTAAAACATTCACTAATTATAATAAATCACAATCACTGAAAGACAATATTTTGTTCCAGTGGGGAAAATGGGGAGGGGGGTTGGTCCAACAAAAACACATTTTTAGACATAGGGGGTGTGTAGTTTGGATCCTACCCCTACATGTGCAAAATGGAATAGCCTTTAAGCTTGGATAGAATGGGCGGACCGTACCACATGTAAGGTGGAGAGGGTGTACTGCACAGCCACAGGAATGGTTTGGGCCTTGACAGGGTCTCGAACGGTGGCCGAGATGACAGCTGTGGTCAGGTGCCCTGGAAGAAAGCTGAAAGGTAACCACTGTTACACAGGTGATTCAAGTTCATACTTAACAACAAATGTGTTGTTATTCTTTTATATGTAGGATTATCAACAAGGAACTGAGAATTCACCTGCATATTGGATTTTTTGTATTATCTATTATTGACTTAGGCCTACTAAATCTTTCATAAAGTGGTTTTAAATTAATTCATGGCCTTTCTTTTTACATCATGCAACATTTCCCATTATCAACAAAAACCAGACTGCCACCTATAACCGGTAGTCAATTCTTACTTCCTACCTCTGGTCGTCCACTGAGTTGTCTGGAAGAGTCTCCTGCTGCTGGGCTGCAGACATGATCTCATTCAGATGGCTGTAATACGTATGGATGAACATCACCTCCTCGTGTCCTGAAGACACAGATTCCAGCCCTTGTTGGTTTTTCCTCTTGTTATACATTTCACTGTGGGACTTATGCAAACAGCGTTGTTACTTTTAACGATGGTCTGCTTTCAGAGATGTCCACAGAACAAAGAACAGCGTGTACTGTATCTGAACTATGAAGTGTTGACATGTCAATGTGCATGTGCGTCCTTGCAATGTATGTGTGTGCGTGTGTGTGTGTGTGTGCTACCTAGCATGTGTAATCTGTGCAGCTCAGTGTCTGGGACTAGCAGCTCTTCCAGGCTGCTGCTGTGAGACGTGTGTGTGTGTGTGTGTGTGTGTGTGTGTGTGTGTGTGTGTGTGTGTGTGTGTGTGTGTGTGTGTGCTACCTAGCATGTGTAATCTGTGCAGCTCAGTGTCTGGGACTAGCAGCTCTTCCAGGCTGCTGCTGTGAGACGTGTGTGTGTGCGTGTGTGTGTGTGTGTGTGTGTGTGTGTGTGTGTGTGTGTGTGTGTGTGTGTGTGTGCTACCTAGCATGTGTAATCTGTGCAGCTCAGTGTCTGGGACTAGCAGCTCTTCCAGGCTGCTGTTGTGAGACGTGTGTGTGTGTGTGTGTGTGTGTGTGTGTGTGTGTGTGTGTGTGTGTGTGTGTGTGTGTGTGTGTGTGTGTGTGTGTGTGCTACCTAGCATGTGTAATCTGTGCAGCTCAGTGTCTGGGACTAGCAGCTCTTCCAGGCTGCTGCTGTGAGACGTGAGCGCCGAGGGCTTGAAGACGTGCTTGCAGCTCCCCTGAGACAACCTCAGCCTCTCCACGTGCACATCTGTACGCACGCATGCACGCACGCACACACACACACACACACACACTTTTTTTGGTGTGAAGGAAAGTGTGCGATAGTTTCTACTATTGTCCACATATGGAAAGACACTTTAATCTGTGTCTTTCCACCATCAGCTTCCACCACAAGTAGAATATAATTATCTTGGAAACACTGTAATATAAACAACATAGTTCAACATGCTCATAAAGTTATTTTAATACAGCGCTGGGCTACCCTACCTAACATTATCTACCGCTGTTTGGGTAGTCGACTCATCTAATTGTAAGTTAGCAAGTTAACGTTATGTTGCTCCCCAACCCACAGTAACGTCCTGATGTGTAACGTCCTGATTGTGTTTCATCACCTATGTTGTTGGTGGACAGACTGAAGCCTCTTCCCTCACTAAACAGAGAGTCTGCCAGAGCGCTGGTCAGTATGTCAATGCTCTTCACGATGGTGAACGGACCCAAACTGACCTGGACGACAAGGATCATTCATTGATAAATCTATAGAGTTTAAGTGTCAATGAGCAAGGTAGTAGTAGCAGAAGAAAAAAAGTATACATCTTCATTATTTTTAACGTTTCAAATCATGCATTTCAAATGTCAACGTGTTCACCAAAAAGACTCAAAGATAATCACTTAAAAAACATGAACAGGCTAATTAACAAATAAACATTGAACTCGTTCTCCTCACCCCGTCGTCCGTCTGGCCCACCCACCAGGAAGCCGCCTGAGGTTCCAGCACCAAGCTGGCCAACTTCAGGTAGTTGGTTGCTACGGACACCATGGTCTCGGACCCGGAGGACTCAGAAGAGGAGCCCTGGGGAACCCGGTCTAGGTCCACCATCTGGCAGAGGAACGTGACGTCTGCGGAGGTGAGGACGCCGGGACCCTCTGCCTCCAGGACTCGAAGCAGAGCCTCGGTCAGGATGCCTGCAGAGCGAAGGTCTCTGCTCCAGGAGCTGTTGACACGCACTTCCTCCATCACCTGAGATGGACGCCAACAGAAGATCATCTTCTGTGTGAAATCCAACTAGGTATTGGAGCGTTGTGTTCGGACCCCGTAGTCGTTACGTGTATGTGAGCGATCCCAGTCAGCGTGGTCCAGATTCAATCAAACATGATTGATTTTATCGTGGCTAGTATGTCTATGATTGGTTGGTGTGTGCTGGTCAAAAATGCTAATTGACAGGGGAACTTTCAATGCAGCCAATGAAAAGTGTGTATTTGCAAGGAGGAGCTGGAGGAAACAGGACGTTTTTCAAAACATTAACGTGTAAGATGCCAATAAGTCAATATCAAAAATAAGTGAGCAAGTGTGGACTTTACATACAAAGGTTGACACCATATTCTTTGTTTTCGTCATTTACACTTTCATTCCTTGCAGATTGCTTCACAAATTATCCCTGTGGCGAGCTGTTTACTATGTTATGGTGTCAAACATCCTGAGAGATTGCATTCAGGAGTAGATGGCGAGCACGGCACTGCGTCCGTCTGTTCTCCATGTTTAGTTTCGTGTTCCCCGAAGACTACAGTTGTTATGTGTATGCGCAGACGAGACTGGAAAATTGGCAAACGTCAGTCATTAAATGTGTGCTGCACAATCGTTTCGGGTTTAATAAATCGTGTAACGTGGCCCTAGCTTAATATAGCCAGGCAACAGACGAGAGTTCAGCACCTTTTTCCCGTAAAATGTGTATTTGAGTATAGAAATTAAGAAGAGCTGGCGTTTAAATTCTGTTAATATTAGACCGTCAAAAAAAGCAGTGATCTTATTGAACATGCTTTGAGCGGTCTTAATCAACCGGGTCAAATTTGTTATTGGTTATTGGTAATTGGTTAAATTGTTTGAGCACAACAGCAAGGTGACTAATCCGGGCTGTCCACTACACCCAAGGTAGCGTCGTTGCTAGGTTGGGCTTTAACCCTCATCTCCATAGGAAAACATTGGCAACACTGCGCCTGATGGCTCATCAGGTGTCGGCAACCTTAGAACACGAATGGATCTAACTGTGTAGTGGTGTGTTAGAGTCACAGCTGAAAGGTTTGGGGTTAAATCCCCAATGGCTGTCAATCTGTGGGCATCCTTGAGCAAGATGCCTTACCCCTACATGTTTGTTAATGACTTGTATCTGTATTCACAGATATAAGTATTCACACTCCTAAATCCTAAAATAGAATGGAGAATAGAAAATAGAAAGACATGTGGAGCCAACAATATACACCAATATTTGAACGGCACATTTTAAATTTGAAATACAAAAGGGATGACATAAGACATATTTTTGTTATTATAATGATAGTTTCATCCATAACATATGTTCTTTATTAAGTTAAAAATGACTGTATGTGCTATTAGTTGATATGGACCAGCTTCACGTCTGACTCACCGGCTTGGCCAGAGGATCCCTGCTCAGTGTGCTGAAGATGGGGGTCTTTGGAAAATGCCTGTTCAGTATGTCTGTTCCATCTGCAATCAGTTACAACCATGAATGTTTGTTGGAAAAAATGTTAGTTATAATTCCGATTCCATGCATCAGACCAATACTGTTATTGTCATTTGCTGTTATAATTTTGTAGTCCAATGGTGCTGTACTTCTGCATGATGTAATCCCACAGCACCAGTTACCTTTCTTAAACTGGCAGACAGCCCCTCTGTGGGCATCACACGTGTCAAGATTCCAACTGACACTCCCAGGGTCAAAGGTCACACACCTATCAGCCTGGGAAGTCTGGACTGTTTTCACGGAGAGGTTGTGGTTGGCCAGTAAACTGGGATCCAGATTCAATGCTCCACTGCTGTTATCTGGCCATGGGTACAGAATACGGCACAGAATCAGTTTCCGTGTATTATTTTTGATCTGTTAAACCTTTATTTACAAAAGGTTGGCCGACAGAGCCATGAACTGGACAATGCTTGTCATTTAAAGCTAAAAGCTTTACACGTTTCCAAGATTAGACAGTGGTTGATTAACTGTACTATATCTTACGTAAAACAAAATGTTGACTGAGGATATAATAGCAGTCGTAGTAGTAGTGTGTAGTAGTAAAAAATGATGTGCTGTTGCTTCTTCAGAAACAGCTAGCTGGGTTCTCCACACAGGGGGACCACAGGGTTTGGACCTGGTTAAGTTGAGGAAACATTGCTAACCTCTTTGCCACCCTGAATAGCGTAGTAATAAAGGTTAACTACCATACCAAGGAGAACTAAACTCCAAATGGCCCATTTGTAAAGCCATATTGTTGTGCCGTTGCCAGTCTGAATGAGTTTGGTGCGATCCTAAACTCTTCATGATCAACACTAGCTGGTATCCTGAACAGAAGTTTGTTGGAGGGAGGGGTGAGAAAGAAAGAAAGAAAGAAAGAGACCTAACCTTATCACTTTATCATTCAAACCATTTTAGAGTCACATCTACATTTTGTCCTTTAGCAGATGCTTTGATCCAAAGCGACTTCTAAAGAAAACAATCAATATGGGAGCAACTGCAAAAACGTGTAAGTGCTGCGCCACTGCAACTTAAAAAAAAAAAAACAGATAGGAGTGCAGGAGGAATGTCGGAAGCTGTGGGAATCGGAAAACAACTTGTGTAAGAGTCATCTTACTTGTGTAAGAGCTGACAAAACGAGGCGCCGAAATAAAGACTAATAAACCTACTATGTAGCCCAGTCACAGCAACACAGAGACAGCTCTCTCTGCTCTCTGTGTTTTCACTTTTTAGTTAAGCTTGTTCACACCTCACTATCCACTGGTGACGTCAGACTGGGAGAAGTCGAGTCTTTTTAGGGTGGGTTCCACTATGATGTAAGTCCTGAGATATTTACAACAACCACGATGAAGGGCTGCCAACACTGGCCAGATACTACTTGGCCACCGGCTCCCCTATTCATGTGGTGGGGAGAGGGTGAGAGACATAGGAGGAGAGAGAGATTCCTAATATAAGGGTTAATGTTAACTTGAAGTCTGTTTAAGGAGAAAAGTTGGTAAGATAGGTATAATTTGAATCACCCAAATCACAAACCAAAACAGTTCCCTACCAGTTCCCCCAACTATCTGAAACACCCATTTCAAATCACATCCAGTATTTCAATCTTGATAAACGAACAATAATACATTTTCCAGTCCTTGGACTGTGTTCTAGGCACTGTTTTCTAGTCTAGGTGCTGTGTTCTAGCGTCTAGGTACCTTGACACGGGTTCAATCCCCACAGCGTTGTGGTGGCTGAATGTATCTCAAGGGTCACTCCATTCCATCTGAACATCAGGCCTTCGAGGATGGGCGAGCACTGCTTCTCCATGGTGTATATCTCACCGCTGCTCAGCACTCGCTCCCAGATGTGCAGCTGTGTGATACTTCCAGAGAAGGACTCATTCTCTTTGAACAAGCCCCCCAAAGTCTCCTGGTCCTGCCCGATAACAAAAACCCCATCGGCGCCAATTGCGTTCCCACCGCGCAGGCCGTCGCCCTCACCCACCTGGAGGCCATCTGCAAACATCGCCCAGCGGCCGCCATTTTGGCTCCAGGAGACGCAGAGCGAGTGCCAGGAGCCGTCATGGTTGAAGGCGTCGTGGTAGGAGCCGTTGTTCCCGTGGACCAGTAGGGCCAGCTGCACGGGGCGGCCCTGGTTCAGGCTTGCCCGGATCTGCAGCTCGTTAACGTTTGACTGGTTGGAATAAGAAAAGACGGTGGAAAAACCCGAGCCACCGAGGGTGAAGCGCAGATGGAGGCACACGGTCACTGAGCCCATGGACGGGAATTGGTGGAGGAGCCGTGCGTTCTTCCTGTTTGATCGTTGGCTAAACTCCAGAATCAGGGTCTCTGAGGGATCTGAGGGGGGGGAATTTTACATTGTTCATATCTTGTTGTGCCTTTTGTGCGCAATCCTGCAAGCCGTCAACAATTTAGGCATTAACACAACATGACTTTAACATGAAAACCCTGAGAAAGAATTGTAGACGAAATCCCCAAAATGCTCAGGTATGTTACAAAATATTAACCATCGCTCAAAAGATGAATACAAGCCTCGGGGTCATTTGAAAATTTGATGAGGAGTAGTCTTGCAAGGCCAGACATGGACACCTATACCTACCTCCACAATATACTGTACTCAGTTTGGGTCTTCACAATATCATAAGTAAGGGTAACTTGAATGAACTCACCTTTGACATGTTGTGTCATGATCGTGCTGGCGACCCACACGGGCTGGGAGATGTTCAGAGACTTGAGGAAGGCTGCGAGCGCTCTGTTCTCAGCTGCATCACTGGTCGTGGCCAAAGCCCCCCATGCGTCGGCTACACAGACGCTCAGCACCGTGCCACGTTTGTCTGTCCGTCACATACTCGTAGAAGGGCTCCTCTCTGGCCACCACTGTGCTGGTGTGAAGCGTGAAGGCTGGATCAAAAACAAAATCAACACGTGAGACGATTAGCAAATTTAGTTCCTACTATGAAGGAATATTAACTTCCATCCGCCACACTTTGTTGACCCCAGAGGGCAGCTTATTAAGATAGTGTTGGGTTTTCTATAGGCAAAAAGTGTTGCAATTTACTGAGGAGTCTGCTGTAATTGTAAGCATAACTTTTGCGTTGTTTCTTATTTTCAACTAGAACTGTGTTGTGAATCCTATTGCTGCTCTGTACATTTGAAACCAAGTCTTTTTTGTATGTTTCTGTTGTAGCTCCCCTATTGATTCTATGCCTTTGATTGTTCTCAGCCTCACCTGTAAATTGCTTGGTATAAAAGCAGCTGTACTGAAAGCCTACCTGGCATTCAAAACACACATTTGGGTCTAACCTATGTCTACAGTTACATAAGAAACAAGCCCATCCTCTATGATACAAACCTTCAAAATATGTTAAGCAAAGTTGTTTAATTGTTTTTGGTTGCCATGCATTTGTTTGAGTATTCTCTAACTTCAGTAAAAGTTATTTAGGCTGTAACGTTATGCTTTCGGCTCCACATTTGGTCTAATATACATTCAGCTGCTAAGTACAACTCAAATGGCTTTGTATAATATAATCTTGGCCGAAGTCCCAACTTGACATCATCTGCTTAGTGAGGGATTAATGACATGAGACCAACAGTCAAGAACAGTGTAACCTAAACCATATGATGGAGTACGCTCCATTAAACTGGTGAAGTCATGACTCCTTCCAGTACAAACAGCAAGCGCTAAGGAAAATTAGCTGAAACATAGAATATTTTCAGTCAGACACAGTAGGTTGGGTGTGTGAATAAAATCTGTTTTTGTATACCTCTACATTTGAGTCCTTGGGGAGATTAAGATAGATTCAGAAACAAGCACACTTCTGTGATAAACACTTAACACAACAAAAACAGGCTGTAATCAAAACTTAAACATGAACAATATCTAAAATTTGATTAAATTATATGGGGTTAGTAGCTCCACAGTAAAATATGCCCTATCCATTAGCAGATAAAAAAAATCTAATTAATGAATCATGCTAACAACTTTGTCAATTTACAATTCAAACTCAAAACATCTGAGATTACTTACCTGAAGTACAACCATGAAACCAACCCTGAAAAATACATATATATCATAAATAACACATTAACCCTTCTTAAACTCTCCTGTGTTATCCTAAATTAATATTAATGTGCATTTGCCAGCTGTGGTTCTGAAATTAGTCTAACAGAAAATAAATAAATCAGAAGCAAAGTAAAGTAAATACACGCTAGCCTACTTGATAAGATAACTTTGTTTCATGGAAATACACAACTTTTCGTACACATAAAATATAGTGAAATGAAATAACTATTAAATATGTATAAATAAGTATTTGCCGTGTCGTTAATTGAAAGTTGATAAGGTATAATGCTATTACTTACTAACGTTACATTAAGTGAACAAGGATTCATCACGTGTTTATACTTACAAGTAAATTCGATAGCAATATCCAGTGCATCCTAAAATGTAACAAAAAAATTCGTCGTGTTTTATTGAGGCATAACAATGGCACAACGTTTGCATTAGTGGTTATTTGGTGTATGAAAATATATAACCTGCTTTTTGGGGTTGTTTCGAGATGTTTACAGCCTACCTGAGAGGTCTTCTTGACGCAGAAAAGTTGTCCCGCCTGTCGTGCTCGAGCCCATTAACGTTCCATTTCTTCTGAGTACTTCCACCGCGTCCAGCAATTACACTCCGATAACCCATGTAACTAACTACAACTTTCCCTAAATCAATACATTTCGTTCAAATCGAATACGTCTTTTTGATTCACGGCGCTGTGGCTCAAAATTAAGAGAAGAAAAAAAGAAAAGAAAAAGAAAAACAAGGAACTATCCCGAGTTTGATGCGGGGGAGGCGGCGGAGGGAACCAGAGGTGGGTGTCTCCTCTTCACAGGGCGATGGGCCAGTTGTAATACTGGTACTGTGGAAGATGTTACACCATCCTAGTTTATCTCTTTCACTGGCTGAACTATGCTTTGCCAATTATCACGGGAAATGTACAGCTTTTTTCCCCCCGTTGCTGATTATATTGCTCTGGAATAATAAGAGTCATAATAATCAGCGGTTGATTGAATAATACTCTGTGCAAAGCAAATAAAGTGTAAAATCAAATAAAACAATTGATGCAAATATTGGGTAAACCTTTACAATTTACTGTTCAAATTGTTACAATCTTTAGAAATTGCAAGTTTGTCCCATATATTCATTTAACTGCTGCAAAATACATACAATATTGATATCAAAGTATACAGAGGAAGAAAATATAATTTTTGTGCAAGTTTTGTGAACAAGTTTAAGAAATACAAGAATCCTAGCAATCCTGAGTGCCAACTGTGATATACAAATGTGAGCTACAGGTTGCTGGATACAATAGTTGCCGTCTACCAATATTTTCTCATGAATAAGATATTTACCTTCATACCAACAAACCTACCATGAATAAATCGACCATGACCACAGCCTATTAATCTTTCTTTATATAGACTGTAAAATGACAGTGCGGGCCTACATTGGAGCCTTAATAGTACTAATTCAATTAGACCTAAGATGGAAAAATAGAGCATAGAGGTATCATCTGTCAGAGCCCTCGAAGGCAGTAGTGAACAAGTGCATCCAATGTCTATTCCTGTTCCTATAGTTGTACCTATAAGTTTGGTCAGTTTGCCCCAAAAATGGTATTCAATGGAGATGACTCAAAACCTTAACAATACTGATAAGAGACTCAAAGCCGAAACATTTTCAACAAAAGCAGAAAATAATGTGAAACAAGTGAAAACAAGCTGTGAAAAACCACTTCAAAACACATACACAACTCTAAGAGGGGCGGAGTCAAGGTCTATGGAACACCTGTCAATCACACCCAGTGAGGACTGCGATTGGACGAGACACCCGAGGCAAGGGAGTACAGCACGTTGGCAGCTGCCTTACTCCTGAAGGAACCAGGAGCTTGGCCGCCATCTTTGGACACGTCTGAGTCGTCATCACCGGTGGTGTTGGAGCCGGCGGACTGCCTGCATTCTGCCCCCTGTTGGTCGGAGGTGGAGGTGGTGGTCAGGGCGTGTATGGCTGCGTGGAGCTCTTCCCTTGTGGTCGTGACCGTCTGCGGGCAGGGCAGGTGGGGGTCGACGGAGGCCACCGCCTCAGAGTGACCGCGGATGAGGTCACCCACAGCCCGGGCGGAGGAGCTGATGGCCGCGCTGCTGGTGATCAGGTCCGACTCACGGCCTTTACCTGGGGGGGGGGGGGGGGGGGGGGGGGGGTCAGGGAAGTGGGTGCCATGATTTACTATTTAGTAGTTTATCCAAAGAGTCGGACATTGAATTCAGACACAGGTCAACAAGGAGTAGTGAGAGGTTTGGCATCTTCATCAAGGATGCCTACAGGTTAGGCTGTGGACATTGGGGATTAAACCCAGTACCTTTCAACTGGGAGTCGAATACCCAAGGCACTTCACTACTTAATACTTCTACTACTATCGGGTCTTAAAATGAATGCTGTCTCCTGTTCTTTTCTGTGACACAAAGATTTCCCTCATAGCTACAATAAAGCACATCTACACTTCCCATAATACTATAAAATGTTACTACATAGCTATAGTAAAGCACATCTACACTTCACATGATACTATATAATACTATAAAATGTTACCACATAGCTATAATAAAGCTCATCTACACTTCACATGATACTATATAATACTATATAATCTTACTTCATAGCTATAGTAAAGCGCATCTACACTTCCCATAATACTATATAATCTTACTTCATAGCTATAGTAAAGCGCATCTACACTTCCCATAATACTATATAATCTTACTTCATAGCTATAGTAAAGCACATCTACACTTCCCATAATACTATATCATCTTACAACAAGATACCTTTAGGTAAATATTGTTCTGTTGAAATGTGTTGTGATGCTCCAACGCCCTCCTGAAAAGACCGCTATAAGCCCCTGTATCTGCAGATGTTTTTACCTCGCATGGCGTCAGCCAGGCCGGTGTGGAGCTCTCCGATGGCCTTGTTGAGCTGGAACAGCTTGGAAGCGACGGTCCTCAGCTTCTGGAAATGAGACACCTGGGCCTCCTCTTCATCAACTCTGTCAGGGCCGGACTCTCTCTCCTGCACGCACGCACGCACACGCACACACACACCTATTTATCTATCTGAAAAACATCTGCACTCTTATTCACAGTTCCATCCATTCTTTAATAGGTGGTGTCGCCCCTCTGGAACAGCAGGGAGTGAGATTGCCGGTGTTTGATCCTCGCCACTTTATTTCTCAGACGGCCTTCTAGCACTCTTCTTCAACTTTTAGGCTATGCAGTGAGGTTATAGGCGTACATAAATCCACACGCGCCGCATTGTAGCTGGTGTTGGTGGAAAAAAATGGAATGTCTGTTGATGAGCACAGCTTTCCTATGATAGACACCGAATAGCTTCCACTCGCATGCAGAACAGCAGAGCTTAATGTGGATCTCAGATGACTTGGCAAATGTATCTTTGAGTCACAGATATGGGTGTAGATATCATCGCTATGTCAATACGAAGATTGAGCTGCGGACAGAAAATGATTCTGCCAGCCCTGACAGTTTTACAGATAATCATTCTCTTCAATAACACTGAAGCACCAAAGCATTTATTTCATTTTAAAAAGAAAAAAAAAAGGACATGGATATAAACATGAAGCCATTTTTAGTTTATAAATTCACGTGGAAGAAAGACGATTTTTTTCTTCTTCTGCTGGCTACTGAGAGGCCTCCCGGGACCCTTTGCCCAACTCAACAGTTGTTCAGCTCGGCAATAATTCACTATAAACACTGCCTTCATTGAACAATGCGAGGCATTGTGGACAGAGAAATCCTCTCTTGTTTCCTCCAATACGCAACAGAATAGAACAGAACGGAACTGAAAAAAGCTGCTAATTTGTGTGGCTAAGATAAGGGCTAACAAGCAGCGTTAGTGGTGAGTGATGCGATTCCATTCAACTCCATCCGTTTCCATAACGATCGCCCAGGGACGGACGGAGGGCAGACAAGCTCCCATGGTGCTCTGGGGCTTTTATAGAAGCAATAAAAAGGCAGTTGAGCGACGTCTTTAACGGGCGGCGGTTACGGCAGCAGGCTTTTAATCTGTGACACGCGAAGACCCTTTTCTCGCCTTTTTTTTTATCCTTCCAAGGAGCATCTGCTCGGCAACTGGAACCGGGTTTTCAGGTCACTGGAGGGGGAAACCCCGCTCCCGGGAGCTGCCATGTGCAAACTCTCAGTCCTTTTAAACGCCAGCCAAGGCTTCAGCTCCATTACAGCAAATTTGGGCTCAAGTATGTTCCTCAGCGGGTGCCGTCTTCCCGTTCCCAATATACAAATTGGCTCGCCACTATAAACATTTCAGCCGCCGCTACCCCAAGCCTCAACGCAAGAGGACACTCATTTCAGACCTTGGTTGCTAGACTGTATTTTTTTTTCATGAATGTGGTTGACTGAATACTGTCTTTATGTCTTATAATCATTTTTGTTTTCAACCACAAATATCCCAGAGAGCGTACATATCAAAACTCGAAGGAGTTTACAGCTGGGGTGAAACAAAAATGATTAAGTGTTGTGTGTTTTTGTTGTCAAAGCTGTTTAGAATTAGAAACATTCATTAGCTGGGTGGTTCTGGCCGAGCAGGCATTGGGGCATTCAATGTTATTATCCCTAGCAACACAATTTGGCAGACTTTGGGGCAGGATAGTCTACTATAGTGGTTAGGTTGTTTTGTTCCAGCCGAAAGGTTAAAAGTCTACCTTTAGACAGACTAGCCCTAACCCTTGAGCATCCTGCTCTGCCTAACATGCTCTTTAATGACATGAATCACATAATTTATTTTACTCTTCTAAATCAATGTTCATAATATTTTAAAATGACCACGCCCCATTTTTTCCAAACACCTAGACTGACTTACTTTAGTCCTAAAATGTTCACACCTCAGAACATGAACTATTCTCTATACAGTGACAGGTCTGTCTGACATCAGTTTTCATCTCGAGGTTAGCGTGATGCTAACCACTTGTTTTAGATTGGTTGTTGCTTACCGTCATGTGGCAGTGGATGTAGGACTGCAGGGCACAGGCCAGATCTACTGCCTTGGATTTTAGACTCTGCAGGGCCTGCGAACAAAACAAAATACATAAATACAGACAGTGATTTATAGGTAGTATTCGTAGGCATCACTTTTCTTATTTTAACCTGCTAGTCAGCCACAATAAAACAGAAAGACAAGGGAACGTCATGTTCTTTGGTAATAAATGTTAATACTCAGTTTATTATAAGTATAAGGGTTTTAATACTCCATTTAACAAGCCTTCTCACTATTTGCTTTGTTATAATACAAACAATATAATACTTTTAATTGATCCAAATGACATACAAGAGTTTAACATCCCCCTAACATTATTGTATTTCATTTTCTATCCAATAGCCTCATAACAAAATTTATGAAAGAATGAAAAAGAAACAAATATAAAATAAATGTCTTATTAATTGCATGTTGATTTGATTTCTTACAGGGGTCCTTGGATAGGCAAGCTGTGCGTCTCTCAGCATTTCCTTTGTAATGTGAAGCCCCGCCTCCAACAGGGACCCTACTCCTTTATTGGTTCCCTCCAAGAGACACATGGAGGTGGAAGACTGTAATGTAATGCAGAAGTAATTTGGGGATTATTAACCACATTTCCATGGCAGTTTGCTGAATAGTTAAAACTGTTAGGAAAAATACAAAATCGGATGTTATTTTAATAATCCCCTTTAGGGAAATTATGTTGTAATTTACTCCAAGTTTAAGACACATGGCATTTGTTCATAAAGTTAGACGTTTTCTTCTGCAATATTTCAGCAAGATAAATAAAACGAGACAAATAAGACACATTATGCGCAAGTGAAAACGAAAAGTACAAAATGAGTGAACCAAAAGCCGAGTTACCCACACACAAACACACATGTACTTAAAATGCCTGTTTGCCTTACAGTCAGAAAGAAAGAAAACGCAACCACCACGGGATTAACACGTGCACGATTTATAACATCAAGCGAAAATTGAGGGTTGGTCCTGGCAAATGATCAAGCAGCCTCTAGTGCTAAAACCGACATAGATAAATGCCCCCCGCCCCCCCAATTCCCTAGCATTGTTGATCAGAGGACATGATTAGTAGCCCCTGCAACCCCCGGAGCACCGCATGCCGGTGTGTGTGTGTGTGTGTGTGTGTGTGTGTGTGTGTGTGTGTGTGTGTGTGTGTGTGTGTGTGTGTGTGTGTGTGTGTGTGTGTGTGTGTGTGTGTGTGTGTGTGTGTGTGTGTGTGTGTGTGTGTGTGTGTGTGTGTGTGTGTGTGTGTGTGTGTGTGTGTGTGTGTTACTTTGCCGATGGCCCGGGCGCCGGGCTGGGGGGCGCTAAGCGGCACGCCCGTCAACGTCGCCAGGTGACCCACGCTTCTCAACGCCACGTCCAGACACTGAGAGCTCTTCCTGTGGGCCTCTGTCACCATGGACGAGATCTCAGACTCACAGCCCTGGAGGGGGGATATAAATAATGAATAAATAATGGAATAACGGAATTCACTTTTTGTTAAATATGTTTCACATGGTGTACACAAACGCGAAAAACCAGGTTGAAATCAAAGCAGGTTAAATTAAAACAGATCGATACGGGCAAAGCAACAAAGTAGTTCCCATTGATTGTAGGGGGCTGGTAAGTAAATGGAACTGGGGACGAGACGGGTCCAGAAGCAAAGAGAGAAGGAGGGAAAGAGAGGACCGAAGAAAAACATTGGCCAAGTTTAGATGGTGGGGCCTGTAAGGAATTTCTGATTCACGCTTCCATATATTCATGTTGTGTTCACACGACTCAAGGTTGAGAATTCCCCCTGCTTTTCCATTTCCATACACACGGCTCAAACAGCTCACAGCAAAGACCCATCAATCAATGCCCTGCATTTTGATGAGCCATCCACGTGTCAAACGCAAACAAAATTGATAATCACTTCTTTTTTTTTTCAATCCACATATTGCACCATGCAGCGATTATTTAGTGAGGAGTGCAAGACAAAAACCCCTGGTGCATCTATGACTTCCAATATTTGGACTGATAATTAGACATGACATGAATGAGAAATAATATTTTAATAAGACATTGAAATCATCATATATGCTATCTATAACTTTCTTTACCTGTTCTACCTGGGGACCATACTGATTTGTTATTCTACCAACTGTATCGCGTTTAACCGAGCTTAAAACACGTTCTCATTCAAGCAAAGTTACGTTTGTGTTAACACCTGATAACTGAATCGTATTTAGCTGTGAATCCTGCTGTGTCGTTAAGTTAACCGCAATCACCTGTCAATGGTCAGATGCTAACAGCTAGCTTATCTATCGTTTGTTGAGGAGCCAATGTATAATATGTATGAAACCATACAAAATGTTTTCGGAATTAAAGAGGCATTATGTTCTGGATTTACATGCCTAAATCGCCAATTTAGATTGCCAATATATGAACAACATCTAATTTAACTTGAACGGACTCTCTCCATAGCTTAGAACAGCCTGTGTGCGGATATAATATATTTGAAACGGGACGATTTTGCCAGGAAAAAGGAAGGAAGTGGCGTCCGAGCGCGTGCTCGAGTTCCCTAATATAAAAAGAAGAGCTAGCTTTAGCCAGTTCGTAGTATTGTGTCGGCTGCCGAGGAATGGACTCATTTCCACACATTGAGAGCACTCCAGGGCTCTTGCAGGCTGCAGTGCACTTAGGGCCGTGGAGAATGTACATATATATAAATATATATATATAAGAAACATAAGTTATAGGCCTATACATTTACCCCTTTTTCGAAGGGAATTCGTCTCTCTTCGAACTGAATACAAATCTGACTTGCAATAGAAAGCGTCTTCCACATCCAAATCAAGTCTACCTGAAAGAAGAGACGGGATGAAAACAGAAAGACGGTGTTTTTTGTTTCGCTTGGGTCTGGGGTCTCTACCTGGATGAGCAGCTGGAGGAAGCCTCCCATCCTCTTGACCTGACACCTGAGCTCCTCGCTGGTGGAGTAGAGGGCCCGGGCAGAGGGCCGAGCGCTGGCCAGCCAGTGGCGGGTGATGAAGACCGCCCGCTCCACCGCAGACGTGGCGCTCACCAGCTGACTCTGGGCCTCCGGGTGACAGGCAAACACTGCAGGAGGGGAGAGAGAGAGAGAGAGGATCCCACGGTGAGAGAGGTGGACAAACACTGGAGGAGAGAGGGAGGGAGAAATGCTAAAAGAGAGAGAGAGAGAGAGAGAGAGAGAGAGAGAGAGAGAGAGAGAGAGAGAGAGAGAGAGAGAGAGAGAGAGAGAGAGAGAGAGAGAGAGAGAGAGAGAGAGAGAGAGAGAGAGAGAGAGAGAGAGAGAGAGAGAGAGAGAGAGAGAGAGAGAGTGAAAGAGACAAACACTTAAATTGTTGAATGGGGACCAAATTACGAAAAGGTAAAAGGCAGATAGAAACTAGAAGGAGAAAAAACAACCGCCTGCCACTCATGTAAGGGGGAAACATTAGTTGGCTTCATCCTAATTAATGGAAACATGCTGTATCCTCCTGTAAAAACAAACATTTTAAACTTTATTTTGAAAAATCGGATCTTGTTTTAATGCATTTAAAATCTGTTGATATTCCTAAGCTTGTGTTTCAAAACCCCCACCGTTCTCCTGGCTGTCGTCGTCCAGGCCGTCGTACAGGTCTGAGACAGTGCGGACCACCGTGTAGACCAGCTGCAGGTCATGGATCAGCCTGTCAGCCATGCTCTCCTCAGGCCCCCCACAGCCCCGCAGCGTGGATATGGTCTGGCCAATCAGCTCCTTGCAGATGCCAGGGAGGGCGGTGCTTGAGGAGCTCGGATGGGTGGATGGGGGTTGGGCCACACCCATCAGCACTGGGATGGACGGCAAGAAGAAAATGTTGGACCTATGCCATTTGGTGGGACTCGAACCCCTAACCCTGGCAGTGTTCATGTGATGCTCCACCGGTTGAGTAAGACCTGAAGTTTTCCCTCCTTTCATTCAAGAGATGGATATGAAGGAGAAAATTGGTCTTCTCATAAAATGTTTGCTAAGCACCGTTCTCAACACAAGCCAAACAATTTCCCCCAGAATAAATAAAGTAATCTTATTATTATGCATCCATTGGTCTCAACTGGTATTTTCTCAATTATGATATGAGTCTCATTGGCATTGGTCTGGTTAAGACTTGTAAATGTTTCACCATCATCTTCTAATGAGGCAAAAGTTGTGATCAATTCAGAACTAAATGTTGCTCTGAATTGAGTGGCTAGGCTGCACTTTTAAAAGATCTTTGGATAAAATCGTCCACCAAACGGTGTACATTTATATTGATAGGACACTGAAAGTCAGATCGAAGGGTTTACCAGCGGACTGAGAAGATCCAGTGTGGAGGCTCTGGATGGGGTGAACCCGGATCTCGTACAGACGGCCCGAGATCCTCCTGCTCTTCAACAGGCTCCGGCTCCTGGTACACAGGGGACAGAACCAGGGGACAGAACCATGAGCAACGGCGCTGTGCCTTACAAACACTGGAAATACAAATCCAGGATGCGTTCACATCATGGAGAGTTGCAGGTGTTTCCAGAACGACCGACTGTGGGGGTAATGGTGAAAGGTCTCCCACTAGACTGCAACTGTGGGGGTAATGGTGAACGGTCTCCCACTAGACTGCAACTGTGGGGGTAATGGTGAAAGGTCTCCCACTAGACTGCAACTGTGGGGGTAATGGTGAACGGTCTCCCACTAGACTGCAACTGTGGGGTGAATGGTGAAAAGTCTCCCACTGGACTACACTTATAAGCAAAATAATATTAAATTAATATTAAATAAATGAATAATAATAATAATAAAAAACTCTTGCTCTGATCCCTATAGTTATTCTACAGACTGTCCAATTGTTGTTGGTTTTATTTTGAGAAATTCATGCAGATCTCAAAATGTATTTCTTGTAGTTGGCCGTATGTTTTGATAGTTCTCAGCTTCGCCTTTAATTTGCTTTGGAAAATGTCAAATTATTAAATGTAAATGGGAGCATTGAATATGTGTGACAGGAATACTATTGGTAACTACAGTAGTGATGTAGGAACTATGGCCCGATACACCCAATATCTTTCCACAGGGAGGTCTAATTAGTAAGCAAATAGACCGTAGCAAGTTAACTTGACAGAGGTGGGTAAACATGCTCTAGTATAGAGTGCTAGCCAGCGGAGGTTTATTGGAAACAGAGAGAAGAAGGGAGGTGAAGGAGCTACAGAGAGCTCGGTGCCATGTTGCCCTTGGCTGGTACTACCACTGGCACCATTAGGAGCTCATAAACATGCCTGACAAGAAAAATAACAATGTGAGAGGAAAACATTGTGGGTGCCGCTTGATGTTTGGACCACGATTGTAGAAGGAATTGTACAGTAAGAAATACTGGAACTTTGGCTGGCCCCCGTCTCTTTCAGTTCCCCTGCCTTTTAAACCATAAGAAAAGGTTCAAACAACCGAGGGAGAAATTATCTTCAAATAGCCACCTCTTCTCAGCTTGTCAGGGGGGAGCGAGGGGAAAGAGAAAAACTAAGGATGTGTTAAACATCTGCACATCTGACAGGATGAAAATCCCACTGGCAGTGGAAACATAAACAAGGACAGCTTTGAGAAAATAAAGTCACCCGCGAGAAACGCTTCAACAAAGGCTGTCTTCCACGTTCCATTCAAAAAGTGTTTGGAACTTTCCATATTTCCATCGTTTTGCTTGACAGATTGTTCACATTGGAGCATGGACCCCGGGAGCCAGTTAACACAGAGCATCACGAGCATCGGTTTAGGGTCGTAAACCAAGAGGGCTTTCATGACGTCTGACAACAGGTTGTCCGAGCAGTTACGATCATCACGTGATTTAAAAGCCAGGAGGTAAAAAAATCACATTTATTTTAGGGGTTGGCTGAAAATCAAAACAGATACTGTTGAATCGGGTGTGGAGGTAGCGAAGAGGTGCCAGTGCAGGTCGATGCAATCTCGATCTTTCTCTTGGTCTAAAGAGCCGCGTCAAAGTTCCCTGGGGCAAGGCACTAGACGACTTTTCACACGCTCTCTTAAAAGTCACTCTGGATAAGAACAAGAGTTAAAGCGTTTATAAAAAGGTAATCTAAATGTAGATGCTCGGGCAGGCTGGAAGGACAGAGGGACGGAGGGACGGATGGCGGGATGGAGGTGAAGCGATAATTACCTGCGCCGCGAGAAGGAGGCCGAGGAGGAGGTGGCGGAGGAGGCCGACAGATCTTGCTCCCACTCATCATCGGGGTCGTAAAAAACTTCATCATCCTTGGAGGCGGCTTCCCCCTGCGGAGGGTAAAATATCGCTGACTACGCCGACCCGCGCTCTCTCCACTTAATGAGAAATACGCCGGAGACGGGGTTATAGCTCTCCCCGCCGTCAACCACATAAACAAGCCATTTGGGCCTGTTTATGAGAGTATGGGCATGTTCTATGGCCTGGGTATTAGATTATATGTCGGTTTCTTTACATGCTGAATGGGGGAAACAAGACAGGTTGGAAGAATGTGGGAGCGCTGGGTTGAGAGGATGACAGGCAGCGGGTGGCGGGGGGGGGGGGGGGAGAAAACCGTCCAAATAAAACCTTTAAAAGTCACTTATTTGCAGACAGGTTTCCTGATCTTTTCCGCCCTGCTCATTTGTGATTAACTTTCCCAAATAACAATTACTTTGTTCATTACTAATGCTATCTTTATAATAGTTTAGAAACCCCATATTCTGCCAATGATACAACACATTTTCTGCCAAGTATATATTTGGAATAATTCAACATTTTGAACAGAAATCAAAACCAGAAATGCATTGTAACCGTTCTGCCGTCTACCTGGTCCAGCTCCCTCATGGCGGCCATGTTGTTCTGGAACCTGTCCAGGCTCCAGAAGGTGGAGATGCCCAGCTTGGTGTTCTGGACTCGCACTTGCATGCCACCCCCCTCCTGCGCGTTCTCCTTCTCTGAGCTCTCATGCCTGACAGCAAAATAAATGTAAAAGTGAAAGCTGAACCATAATAAATCTCATACTGGTCTGTGATAGTCTACTGGTTAGGGTGTTTTTTCATTGGTGCTCTGGGTTTGAATCTCAATGTCTACAGCATAACCTGTGTGTGTGTGTGTGTGTGTGTGTGTGTGTGTGTGTGTGTGTGTGTGTGTGTGTGTGTGTGTGTGTGTGTGTGTGTGTGTGTGTGTGTGTGTGTGTGTGTGTGTGTGTGTGTGTGTGTGTGTGTGTGTGTGTTCTACACCACCTGCTGAAGAGCGTATTTTTCTTCAGCTTGGCGCTGATTTTGTTGGCCTCCTCGATCATCAGGGACAGCTTCATTGCGTCCCACTGTGGCGCCGCTACAACACAACACGAAGACACATTACAATCTTGATCCCCAATGTCAGTGAATGAAGGCAGGATGTCACCATAGTTTAGACATTTTTAGGGTCAATAAATACCCAAGGGGATTTAATGGTGAATAATTGATATTACTGTCCTGTACTTTCTGCTGAATCACCCTTATTCCCCACTTGGGATTTAAAAAGTATGCCTTATCTTATGTAACATCACTATTTCCAATTTCAGACAGCCAACAAAGATTGCCCATTTTCCACAGACGGACTCCCCTCATGCGTACCAGTCTTAGCGGTGCGGTTCTCCCTCAGAGCCTTCCTCTTCTGCATCTCCGCCAGATCTCTGCTCAGCTTCTCCTTCTCCGCCTCCAGGGCATCCACGATCTTGGCCTGGCGCACGCTGTGCTCCTCCAACGCCTGGGCTCCAAACACACAGCATACACATCAGAGATCCAATCACCATCCATGTCCAATGAGTCGGAGCTGATTCAGCCATTAGGTCCCCATCAACCTTCGGGTTTTTGGTTCCTGCCTTGGGTCATAGGTCAGGTACCCCAGTTACTGGGGCAGCCCTACGGTGGGTGGACCCCATTTTACACATGGGATTGGTCATCACCATATTGGCTGAGCCAACCTTGGTTTCAAGGTTGCTCTCATCAATCAAGCAGTCTTAGCAACTGTCATTTTATTCAGCATATTCGGTGAAAGGAGGTCTTTAGCTTCATAAAGGAGACCAATTGAAATAACATTAGCACTGCATTATTTTTCCTTCAAATTCCATAACTGTATTTGGCTTTACACCTACTTGGTTGCTGCTTTGAACACCTGATGGTAAAATATTTCATTTCAAAGCCAAATTGTGTTAATTGGCTCTTTTATGGGAAAGGTTTACATGTGCAAAAACAAAAATGAATGCTTCTTATATTCCAAACATTAGCGAAAAAACCACAGGGGTGCATGAGAATGTTCTTTTATCTTCCAACTTCACCATTTCTTCTTCTGCCTATTCATTTTGAATTAAATTGCTAAAGAATATTGTGGTTAACTGTATGGTCCACATCACTCCCTCTATACTTTCCAAAGGAAAAAGGATGATGCTGACGTTGATCTCAGCCAATCGTGGCTAAAACGACAAGGCATTCATTCTAGATGACACATTTTTGAGACCACTTCTTTTTTTTTTGTACAGTGAGCATAGCGTAGTGGCTTGGGTGTTTTGACTCCCAACCGAAATGAGGTAGGTTTGATATTCCCATGTCCACAGCACAAGACCAAACCCCCATGCATTTGATTAATCTTCAGCGGCTTTGGACAAAAGCATTTACTGAAAGTGACTAAAAGTGTGTAAACATTTCAGGACAAAGCCCTAATGCCTCCACAGTATAACAGCTGGACACTCAAGATGCATGTACGTTCACAAACCTGGGCCTCGATGTGGAGGCGGAGCCGTTTCTTCTGCGTGTCCACCTCCTGCTCCAGATCCTGCTTGGCCTGCCGCAGCTCTGCCATCTGATTGGCCACTCGCCTGTGGTCCTGTTCTTGGTTCTGCTTCCGCTGGCTCTCCTCCTCCTGAGAGGGAGGGGGAGGGGGAGGGGGAGGTGGCAGTTGGAGCAATCAAAAAGATTGTTATAAAATGGACGCCAAAGATAATACACAATATTTGATTTATTTAATATTAGCAATTTAATGTTTTCAATTATTAGTACTATCTAGGATTACTTTTTTTTAATCTTTTGAGTATTTTTTTCCTTGCATCAACCAAGACCTCCAATAAATCTCATTCTGATTCTGAAGTCATTGCAGATACATTCTTTTTCCTAAAAGTCAACATGAATACGTCACGGAAATGATGAAATTAAATGTCTTGAAGTAGGCTGTATGTGATGAGATCAAACCATGATTTTTTTTTTAAATTAAAGTCATTATCAGGCAATTTGATCATATTAAAGTGAGGTATACCAGTTCGCTCTCTAGGGTGTGGATGCGGTCCTCGTAGAGGGCTCTCTGGTCGGACAGCTCCTTCTGGGCCACCTCCTTGGCCATCTGGATGCCCTGCATCATCTCCTGCTTGGCCTTCAGGTGGGCTTCCTCGATCTCAGCCTCCAGCCTGCGGGACACACACGGTGACCAGCATTCAGAACAGCGGCACACATTTTGTGTTTTGTGGGAATTCAGAGTACTGAGATTTGCAGATAATAATAATAATAATAATAAACTTGGATAGCGCATAAAAAAATAAACAACTAAGTGGACAGGGGGCAGTAATCAATTAATACAGAACGATGACTAAGCCAAAATATGTACATATGAAGAGCCGAAACACAATTGAATCACTGAAAATGACATCGTGTGCGGTGTGTTGACTGTTGACTCACTGTGCTCTCTGGGCAGAAAGCAGCTCGTTCTTGGCGAACTCAAAGTCCTTCTGTCCGTCGCCGGAGCCTGTCCAGCACGACACCCGCTTCCCAGACTGCACCTCTGCAGGGTGGTTGAAGCGGAAGTAGTGGTCCCCGCCCAGAATCACACGGTCGCCCTGGTAACCACAGGGACAGGCGGACAAACGTGACAAAGAAGAAGACAAACTAAATTATTAGTTATTCCCTTTAGAGCAAATGTAATCTACATATGAATGTTTTGGAACTCTTTCAAAAAGGAATACTATATTTTGAACATATTCCAATTAGTTCTTTCTTTATTTTTTTACATTTGATTATTCATCACATTGTATTAAATCTCTTGTAATTAGCGGTTGCTCGCCTTACATGAATACATTATGTACCCAGCTCTCAATGGGACTCACTTCACTACCACAAACTAATAAAGGCATTCAACCTCATTATACCATATTCTCCCATAAATGTGTTTTTGACTCCTGTCGTCTCTGTACATACGTGGTGGAGGACGGTGGCCGTGAAGATCAGGGTACCGTTCACAAACGTCTTGGCACTTTCCATCGGCGTGACGCTCACAGTTCCTCCGACGTTCGATATCACACTGAAAGAGTGATAAACAGAAAAAGGTTATTAAGTGTTCAACAGACAAAAATGAGAAAAGTAAATGTAACTAAAAATTGTAAAGATAAAGATTTGCATGTGCTTTCAAAACCATAGTCAAAAGTAAAGACATGAACTTGAAAGATGAGAAAAGG
Source organism: Lota lota (assembly GCA_026745465.1). Taxonomy (NCBI): domain Eukaryota; kingdom Metazoa; phylum Chordata; class Actinopteri; order Gadiformes; family Lotidae; genus Lota; species Lota lota. The sequence continues at coordinate 299,604 of JACYXH010000115.1, read as the reverse complement.
ACCGGATTACAGCCATTGGAATAGGTGGGTGGAAAAAACTAAAAAAATTCAAAAACAAAAAATGGCCTCTTCAAGCGACCGCTCTACTACCGGAGGGTCCAACTCACCAGTGCTGGTCGCCGATGAGCGCCCCCGACAGCTGGATGTCGTGGGCGGACTCAGACTTAAGCTTGCCCACCAGGGTCCGGCCCTCCCGGATCATGTAGAGCAGCATCTCCGACAGCTGGGGGTCCTCGTTCAGGTTCACCAGGTTGGGCAGGCGGTTGTCCACCTTGAAGGTCAAGCCGGCCCTCTGACACCGACACAGAAAAGAAAAAGGTGAGGGAACGCCATTTTGTTTTCACCGCTGAATTTTTCATTTGTATTCAGTGTATGATGATGCGGTTTACTATGGAGTCCTTTATCAAGACAGTTGTATCCACAGTGACTAACAGTGAATTCAGATACATGTCATTAAAGAGCAGGTAGGAGTTAAGACGTCATGCTTAAGGATGCCTACGAGAAGGCTGTGGACATTGGGAATCAAACCCAGTAGCTTTCAGCCGGGGGTCAAACACCCCAACCACTGTACTATGCTGTATCTGTTCACTACAGAAAATGTGCTGGTGTTGGGGTTGCATTGGAAAAATGAAAAGGGAATACGGTCCCGAAAAAGGTGTCACCTGGACGAATAAAATGTGTGAGATCACATCAGCGTGTTTATTTTCTTTGGAAACTAGAGGGACAAATGGCAATGACCACATTGCCATTTGTGGTCTGTAGTCTACACTTCAGATTAGAGGTTAGAGCGTGGACCCAGAGCCTTTTTTTGGCAGGAACTGATCAAACACCCTCACCACTAGACTACCCTGCCCCCATGTCATAATGTAAGAGTGAACTTTAGGACAACAGACCGGAGAGCCCCATCAGACAGCACTCCAACCGTACCCCATAGAGCCCACGGTGTACGCGGTCTGTGGCGAGGTGGCTCTCTGGGGTCGTGTCCCTGATGGCAGACTCACCTGCAGCTCCTTGGTCTCCTCTCGCTTTCGGATCTCCGCTTGCTCCAGCTTCTCTCTCCAGGCCCTGCAGGATCAGGGGGACAGCAGCATGTTCAGTAACGGCTCACCAACACTAGTCTCTCTCACATTACTAGTTATTATGTCGGTGCATTGATGTCTGTTAGAATATAAGTGTTCCTCTACACGCCAACAATTAGACGAAAGTTAGTCGTGTAAGCTTATGAAACGCTTAATAGACCTGCCCACACTCCCTCGCAGGACATGGTGAACAGACTAGGAAGTAGTTTCAGAACACAATGTCCCTTCTGTATAAACCCTGGTGAAGCCTCACAAAGACTTTAGATATGTTTTGTGTCATTTTCGTTTCTATGTCATTTTGTTGAAAGGCGTACACAGCCTTCATTGCGGCTCACACGCCAAATCTCTCAAGCAATGAGTGACGGTTTTATGAATGACTATCAATGAGTAATGGTAAAGCAATCAGTTAGCACTGACCGCTGGGCCTCCAGCATCTCTCTCTCCTGCTGGGTGAGTTTGCTCCTCAGCCCGGCGATCTCCTGCTGGAACAGCCGCACCCTCTCTGGCAGCACCCCCTGGGTGCTGGTCTGGGCCGCACGCAGCTTCTCCACCTCCGCCTTTAGCTCTGTGGACGCAGACGGAGACGCGAACAGACGTGCACATTCACACGCAGACACGAAACCAAACGCACATGCAAAACACACACACACGCCGACATGGACACACACACACACACACACACACACACACACACATTAACTTAAGGTGATTCTAGGTTTTACAGCAGTTAGGAATGGAGGGGGAGAGAAAAGTCAATGCAATCAAATCTCATAAACATATCATGCTAAATTATTTAAAAGCGATGTCATCTATCAAATTTAAAATCATCATACTGTAAAGATTTGCTACATAAGTCATGAATAGGCCAATGAAGAGAAGTATAAATAATGTATTACAAAAGCTTCCTCATCCCCATAACATATTGTGAAAGTAACACAACCAACTGAAGACATAAATTGACAAGTGAAATGGCGCTACTTAATTTAATTGGAGTTTGAGGAGTTTTAGTGAACTTTAGCAATAGAACGCTACATCAAGAGCTCCCCCTAGTGTACACTAGGGGACATGACCGTATAATCTGACTATGAAAAATAATACTTGCATGACAGTTAGCTGTCTTGTGCAGCCGACAGTGCATAAATATGGGCCGGAGGCAAGGTTAGGGCCAGACTTTAATTGAAGTGGGAGGTGAATAAGCCAATGATGGATAGATAGGCCGACAGCGGGATATGAGAGAGACAGCGAGAGAGAGAGAGAGAGAGAGAGAGAGAGAGAGAGACAGCGAGAGAGACAGCGAGAGAGAGAGCAAGAGAGACTGACAGGGACAGAGTGAAGAGGGAGAATTATATACAAGCAGACAAAGACAAAGAGTGGAGAGGGGACATGCAATAAACAGGACAGAGATGGACAGACATGCAATAAAGTCAATATCACCCACTGGCGGTGAAGTAATTTGACTTTTTAATGCATGTGACCCAGTGATGAGGTGAGTTCAGTTGAAGTGCTGAACACAAACTACAGGGGGCTGCAATAGTGTGAAAACTTTACAGGGTGAGAAATGAAGAGCTGGGAAGTACAGCTTCAGAAAGCGTACACAGTGCATCGAAAGGGTGACGTTTATAGTTTAGTTAGTAGCTATGTCCACTAAAAAACCTTTTAGTGGTGATATTGTTATTTTGAACAAGGTTTTATCCAAAGCGATTAAAGGGGTATGGCAACTTTTTTTTGAAAAACAAGAGCGGTGTACAAAGAGCAGAAAAGAGAGAAAGAGAAAGAGAAAAAGAAAGAGTAACAGGATCAAGGATGAATACAGACAGGTAGTCCGCAGAAATGGAGGATTTGAACGCAGCACCTTGCGTCTCGTTTCTGCTAAGGAACTTAAAGGGACCCTATTTAACAACAAGGTGCGAGAATTCAATAAGTCATTACAAGCCATTTTTTGTCCACCCAGATGTATGATGGATAGACCAACTCCCTCAGGGTCACTTCTCTGGTGGACGGTACCAAACGGGTAGCGCTGGAGTTTGAGCTAACCATCATGCATATGGGTGGGGACCCCCACCTGTGACGTCACTAGTGGACAAATGAAAGTAAAATAGCTTCACACCTTCACCTAAAACATGGGCCCTTTTAACTTCATTTCTTTTTATCTATTTTTTTTATCATTATCCTGTGACCTCTGACCTCGGATGAGCTTGGCGTTGGTGTCCTCGTTGACCTTGGCCAGGTTAATGATGGTGCGTGCCTGCTGGGCGTAGCGCAGGGTGCTCAGGCTCTCGTCCACGTTGCTGCCCGCCGGGCTCACCGTGGCGATCATGGCCGTCTTGGAGTTGCCGCCCAGGCTCTCCTTCAACAGCCTGCGGGTCATAGGTCACCGTGAGAAAGTTGGCGGCAATTGGGAAGATTTGAGGTTCAGACTTATGAAAAAAAAATACATTTAAGTTCTTGAATTTGATTTAAAAAAAGTAATTCAATACAAATAATTGGTTGATTTAAAACAAAATGTCTGATGATTATAGAGAACTTTAAAAGTGTTGCTTGATTGATTGCAATTGCTTTGATGATTGTAATTAAACACAGATGGGGAGGAACCAAACATTACACCAGGGAAACCACCCAATGGTGAAGCACTGGGCAACTGCAGTCCTCACTTCTGATTGGCTCCAAATGTTGTCACTCAGATTGTAAGTCACTTTCCCATGACAAACCACGGCAAGTGACTTTAGCATCAAATGACTCTTTTAAAACATCTCCACCATTGTTTAAGACACGGACTCCGACTCAGGTGAGCTGAAGAAGCGACAGAAGAGTTTCTCTCACCAGGTGAGGACCGACTCTCTGTAGGGGATGAAGATCCTCTTCCTGTTGACCACCTGATCAGCCAGAGCAGAGATCACCTTGCCCAGGGTCAGCAGGGACATATTGATGCTTGCTCCCTCCTGGGGAAACACAGAGCCATAGAAGGACATTAGAGTCATTGTCTGTCTATTGTTGATACAGTTATTTCTTCTAAATACTTACAACTAAGAGACACAGCGTGTCGACCACATTTTATTTTTGTACAGGTTAACAAGTACATATTTTCTGAGAAAGGCAGACCTAGCTCACAAACTGAATTAATTTAATGAAATGACTTGAAGCATTTGACTATGGTTCTTTTAATAAGATCATCTTATCCTAAAACATAAGAAAGGCAACATAAAGAAATACCTTATTTCCGCAATTGAACATTTTGGATAATATGAATGCCTCTGTAATCTTAACCCAACCCCCCCCCCCCCCCCCCCCCCCCCCCCCCCCCCCGAATAAGGTAGCGAGGTGAAGCGCACCCTGAGCCTGTCTCCACTGGTCTGGGCCGAGTTACATCTCTCGCTCCCCGCCAGATCCACCAGGTTGATCCTGCTGGTGATGCGGTGGTCGTGCTCCTCCTCCTCCACAAACTCCGTCTGCACGCAAACAAACAAACCATGGAAATAGTAGGCGGAATAGTCATGAAGGTAAACAAAGACAAACAAGGATACATCCCTGTAATAGCTTGTAACTATTTTCATAAGGGATAAATAAATGTTATCCCTTATGTGACAGTATGTGACAAATAAATAACTTCAATGAAAATAGAGAATGATAATCACACCACCCACACTATTTATCATATTATTTCAAATGTGTACTTTTCCATCCCATCCCATCCCCCCCTTAACAATTGTAACCAGTTTCACATAATGCTCAGTATGGCATCCTCTACACAAGATCACGTGGCTTACACATTCACACACACACAGGGGGGTTACCTTAGTCTGGGTCATGACCAGGGTGAAGACAGAGTGGGACCTGGAGCTCTTGTCGTTCATGCCGGTGGCAGCCGTGGCCCTCTGCTTGTTCCCCATATCCAGCCATGCCTGGAGAGCGCGCACACACACACACACACACACACACACACACACACACACACACACACACACACACACACACACACACACACACACACACACACACACACACACACACACACACACACACACACACACACACAATTATGGATGGATAGAAGAAGGAAGAGAGAAATAACACAAGGAAGGAAGGAAGGAAGGTCAAAAGACAAAGTTGGGAGAAAGTCACTTACCTGAATGTCACTGAAAGAGCTCACCACATGCCTGAAGGAGAGAAATTATGACGGTGATTCGGTTGGTCACTTATTAATAAGGGCAGTTTACTATTGTTTTATGTAGACTTTTAATAAATACAATTAAAATCAAATCAAACAGAATAAAAGGCACGCTTGTCCTTACATCGAGAGCTCAGCGACGTAGGGTCCATGGACCGGGTGCTCTCGAACCCTCAGCTGTAAAACATTCAACGGCTTTCACTTTCGACATTCACTTTATGAAAAGGCATATTTGTATTATTTGATGCCACAAATACTGTTTTATCGGAGCGGCGCACTGAATTGTCCGTTGTGCTTACAGGCATCTTGGGGTTTTGGTCATCTCTCACCACCAGCAGGTCATGGATCTTCTCGTTGTACACCTCAAAGTAGCTCATCTCCAGGTGGCAGGACGCCTGGAGATACATGCAGATACACACACAGTCCCAGTTCAACTCAGTGACATATGTAGCCATGTATTGAATAACCCAAATGTTTTTTTTTTTTTTTTTACTGTCTACTTGTCTTGTATGAAATGTCGAATGGTCGATGGAGTAAATGTGTAAACGTGTCCAAAACAAACAAATCAAATCCAATGTGGGCCGTTATTGTGAAGATATGACTGATAATAATTCATATTTTGAACATCACTGAACCTTGGCCAGAGGTCCAGTAGGGAGTCGGTCGTATGAGAAAAGAGAGAGAGGGAGAGAGAGAGAGAGACTGCTCACCTTGTCGTTTTGAACGGAGGCCAGTCTGGAGAAGAGCTCCTGGCAGAAGCGCGGTATCACCCCAGCTTCTTCCCCAAAGCCCATCATTCTATGGGGACATTTGAAATGGAAAAACGGTTTGAATACACGCTGAATGTTAAAAGTTGTGCAGGGTGAATGTCAACCGAGCACATGTCAACAGTAGATGCCTCTAGGTACAATTTAAGGGAAAAATGGGATTTCCTGGTGAATTACATAACCAAACATATTTGACTGCTCTTTATAGCAGTTTGGTCATGACCATGCTAGGAGGACAAGCAAGTTGGACGATTTTAGTACTTTTAGCATTACATCTTTCATCCTGTCTAGTCTAGTCCAATCAGTATATTTTCGTTTGTTTCTCTAGTTTGCCTCACACTTGATGTCGTTTTGCAACCAAAGCACTCACGTGTACGACTTTCCAGAGCCGGTTTGGCCATACGCGAACAGGCAGGTGTTGAACCCCTCGAAGGCCCGCTCCAGGAGGGGTCTGGCCAGGGTCTGGTACACCGTCTGCTGGCTGGCAAAGCTGGGGTCCTCCTCGTCCACGGAGCAGAAGGAGAAGTCATAGGTGAAGGAGTGGCTGTGCTTTGAGACCGGATGCTGGACGACCGTCTCCTGGTCCTTCATGAAGATCACCTGTAGTGCCTTCTCCGTTTTCTCTCTAAAAACAACAGGCATTTTCTATGAATTTCAGAGTTTTTACAGTGTTTACAAGATGAATCAAAGCAACATATGATTAAAATGTAACTTAAACATATGTTTGTTCTCGTTGGCGTAGCTGTCAATTCAAATGTTTTAGGTTAAGGTAATGTGATGTAATGCGTAATGTAATGTAATGTAACGTAACATGCGTACAAACCTGGCATTGAAAGGTCGCACACGTACTGCAACCGTCACCGCACTGTTCTCCATCTTCAAGGAGTCTTGCTGTTTCAGTACCTCGCTGGGGCGGACCAGGGGCTCAGCAGAGACACGTTGCGCTGGAGGAACCTCAGAAGGCCTGGAGTTACCCTGGATTGAAGCAGCTACGACGCTGGAGGTCTTCCTCACCTGTGCTGGGGGTAGGCTGGCGTTGGATTTGACCACACTTGAGGCGGTCTTGTGTCCTCTGGGTGCTGGGACTGGCCTCGTTTCCTCCGCTTGCGGTCTTCTCATCTTGGGCCTCTCAAAACTAGCACTTTTAACAGACACCGATCTTGGGATTGGGTCTTTAACGGACAGCTTCTCGAACACATCCTTCTTTGCAGCAATCCGCTCGAACACATCCTTCTTTGCAGCAATCCTCTCAAACTGAGTTTTCTTGGTCGGCGTTGAAAAGATCTTCGCATGGTCCTCAGTTTTCCCCAGCTCCCCTAGTTGCCTCGTTGTGGATGACGGCGTCTTATTATGTAGCGTTTTCCCAGATGCCTCGGAGATCTTAACCGGTGTATTTGCCGGTGCACTGTGTTCTTTGGCATTCAGCTTAGAAACGGTGTCCCTCAAACTTGCCGAGCGGAGGACACCGATTGTCCCGGGCGCCCTGCTGTTGGACTCCGACAGAACTTTGGTCGGTCGTGAGTCAATGGTGGTGACCAGGCGCTGCCCGTCTGCGGCCCTGCTGGAGTCGGTGCCTACGGATTGGTCGATGGCTACCGTCCTAGTTCTGCGTTGAAGGGTCAACCTCTTCTCCGGTGCAGGCGTCTGGGTCGTCTCCGCCGTTTCGCTCATTGCGGTGGTTTGCTCGGCGTTTTCGGTGTTGTTCGTTTTTCTTCTTTGCAGGGTGAGTCTGCCTCGGGCGGGTGTGCCAGGGGTCTGACGCCCGCTGCTCTTTGACAGCGATGAGATCACATACGTCCTGTTGACCTCTTGGCTTTTGTACGAAGATCTGTTCTCATCGCACGTTGAGTTGACCGACTCTGTGCTAAGGTGCATGGTCTTTTGATCCTTTAAGCGTTCTCTGGCCGGTGTTCTTGAAGAGGCGGATGACATGAGGTGGTCATAATACGTTGTGTGCTTCCTCGCTGGTATTGAAAATAAAGACATGGCTGTCGGCTGCTAAAATAGGTCAAGAAAAAAAAACTAAAAGCTGAATGTGACTTAGCTCAGCGGCGATCCAGAATCCATTGATCTCCAGTAAGTGTATATAATTAATCGTTTAAAGCTGGACACTTATTTTGTATGGGCATCATTATTGTAAGTCAATATTAGCTGTACAATAATTATCGACAGTCACGAGTATCCATTCGATCATGTTAGTAAACCAACGGTGCATCAGTGGTGAATATCCACTTTAAGTAACAAAAAAGCTTTACAACTTTAACTTAGTCAGGCGCTTTTAAAAAAGCCAGTTCGATAATTAACTGCAGTGAGTGACTACAGTCTGTATAATATCATAACCAAAACAAAGGTCGGAACGGCTGCAATGTTGTTTACCTGCTGGTCTACATCACTTCCGCATTTGCCCGCCTCAATTTTAAACTTAGGTCTCGTAGGCAAGCCCACGCTCATTGGCTGAATCCTCGGAGTAGTATGTCCGGCTTTGCTATACAATACACACATACGACCAATAGATGGCGATATTTTCAAGGCTTCGTTCTATGGGTTACGTTCACTATTAATTAGGTATTCACAGAATATCTGTGGATACCTATTGTTATTTAGTTTTATGATCCATGAGAGATGTTCAGAGACTTTCATGTCCAGCCGATGGAGTATAGCCTTTTAAAGAGTGATAGTGGGCCTACATTTGAATGATGTACAATGAGTTACAGTTGAACCAATGATTGAACTTATGAAAACATTAATTTATTTATTATTTTATTAACAAAACAAACATAACCAATTCATACTCAGAAAAATACATAAGTGCTCTACAGATGGTGACTATTTCCTGCGGCGGTCGTGTTTCCTGATGAGGTCCATGAGGTTGTCCTTGGTGACCAGGGGCTCCTCGGGCCCCGGCTTTGCCCTCTGTTTCTGCCTCCGCTGCTGATCATGCAGGTGGGGGGAGTTGAGGAGCTGGGGGGGTAGGCTGGAGCCCGTGGGCTTCACCCGGCTCACCACCTCCAGGAACAGACGCTTGTTGTTGTTGTTGATCAGAGTGATGGCCGTCCCGCGGTGGCCCAGACGACCCGCCCTACCCACCTGGAGTGATGGATGGACCGATGGGGAGGTGATGGATGGTCCAGCAGATGAATGGATGGACCCAGTTAATAAGAGTTCATACGATTAGGCTATTATTCATTCAGGAGCTACCGCAGTGAAATTGGCAGTGCAAATCAATACAGCAATATACACGCACACATGCACGCACACACACACACACACACACATACACACACCCACACACGCAACCACACACTTTGATGTCGATAGAGTGAATGTGTACTACGGAAGGGCTGCACTGCATGGCTTGGTTGCTGAACAAACTATTTTGGCCAGAACAAAACCGCTGTTATACTAAAAAAAGAAATACAATACAATTGCAAGGTATTTAGGATGCACAGTGATTATTACCACAAACAACTGATGTGCAAGCCTTTTAAATGAAGCGCGTTGGTGTGGAATTTACCTGATGCACGTACTCGTCCATGTTGGAGGGCATGTCAAAGTTTACCACCAGCTTGACGTTGACCAGGTCCAGTCCTCTGCCCAGCACTCCGGTGCTGATCACCACCTCAAACTCGCCCTCCAGGAGACCCTGGAAATCATATGGGTCAATGGATCACTGTGTTACTGCGTACGACACCTGTAAGAGGTTTGCAAATGTTTTTCCACACATTTCAATTTCTTGGGGACACGTGTGCCCTGAGCCTCCTTATCTCTTGGCCTCACCTTAAGGATACGGTTGCGCTCCCACTGGGTCTTGTCCGAGTGGATGGCCACCGTGTTCAGCTCCATCACCTTGGTTACCGCCTCGCACAGCAAGTCTGCGCCCAGCTTACAGTCCACAAAGACCACCACTGGCGGCTGGTACAGCTTTCGGTCCTGGAATACCATCAGATAACAAAGGTGTGTTCATGTCCTTTTGTTTTGATATGCACGGATAAGGAGGCAGCAAACTCATTTGGTTAACTTTTTTTACATCCAAGAGAGAATTTAACAATTGAGAAGGTTAATGCAATCATTTGGGGATGGAGTTGTGGCTAGGGTACGAGGTTTGATCCCCAGATGTCCACAGTGTACCTGAAGGCACACTGTGGCTGGACAGGCTGGACTACCTGCTCTTTAATGACCTGATAAAATGTCTTGTTTAAATCTTTCCAGATTTATAACACGTGTATCTGCAAATATACAGTATCAAACTTAAACAGCACCCCAAATGTAATTAGTGTGAGATTGATCCCCTTTTAACATTTTTCACTCTTCTCACACTCTTCTCCATGAAAGAAAGGGAGAACATTCCAGCATTCCTGGCTAAGGTGATTTGATACTCTACATATTTATTCAAGTGCAAATTCCTAAATAAAGAACTAACACTTTCTCTGCCCATCAAGTGAAAATCAACACCATCCATCAACCGAGCAATGAAAACACCTCTCCTTTTGCCCTGCCCTGTATAAATGGTACAAGAATGGTACAGACCAATGCCTTAATTCCTGAGGTGGGGCCATGGCTCTGGGCCCACCCATTTCCTCTGGATAGGGGGGAGGCTGACTAAGCGACGGCTGTCCAAATATGGTCCAGTAGGGACTGGTCATTAGCGTGCTAGGAATTCCCCACCTTTCACAACAAAAAGCTGGTCGTCATGGTTACCATGGCCCTTCCAAACAACTACCTTCAAGATCTCTGAATGAATGGGTGTCCGCCGCCTTTAACAACTAGGACTTAGGTCCCCAGAGAGGAGTTCAGAGCTTCTCAGTCCATCAGCAGAAGGCCTTGTTAGTCTTCCAGATGAAGTGAAAAAGGATGTATCTCCACACAAGAGAAACCCAGACCTTTCAAGGTCCCAGAGAAAGGTCTGTAATATAATAAAAGTAACAAAAACGGAAGGATTTAATGTCCTTCTGAAACACATAAGCTTTAACCCAGGCACTCACTGTTTCACTCTTTAGCCCAAACAGCTGACTCAACTGAAATTCTCAAAAAAATGTAAAACCTTCCCCAAATAAACAAAGGACAAAAAAAATTCCACCTGAACGGTTTATGTGCCATGGCAGGAGGTTGAGATTAAGGTATTAGAGAGAGAGGAGAACCAGGGATTGTTCAACTAAACAGTACACACCTGGAAGTACTTGTAGTTAATTATTAGCAATTATGAAAAATGGATTGGAGATTAAACTAAATCTATTTTCATACAGTAAGTCTTTGGTCCAGCAAGTCTAGTCACACTCCACGAGAAACCTGATCAAACTCCAAATGACCTGGGCAGACACAGATTAGAGTTGGAAGTGTTGGCACTGGTAAAACAGTATCACAGTAAAGCAGAAACGCTCAATGACGTTTCTCTTCTACCTCCCTCAACCAAAGGTCTGTTGGACTTCAGACAGAGGAATAGGTTGTAGTATAAAACTAACCAGTAGCAGTATATATATATATATATATATATATATATATATATTCCGATTTCTTCAGTCTAACATGGACTGAGAGATCCTCCCATTCTGTACTTACATTAAGGATCTCAAAGAGCTTCTTCTTCTTGGAGGGCTCCTCTACCCAGAGCAGGATCTGCCGCACATTGGAGCAGGGTTGGTTCTTATCCCCGATGGTGATGCGGACGGGGTCGCGAGTCAGCCTTCCCGCCAGCTCCTCCGTGCCCTCGGGGATGGTGGCCGAGGTCAGCAGGGTCTGCCTCTCCTCCGGGACGTGCTCCAGCACCTCCAGGACTTGCTGCTGGAAGCCCATCTTCAGCATGGTGTCCGCCTGCAGACCAGCACAGGAACACAAGAGTTGGGGGCCGGAATTCAGAGACAAATTTTCCTTTTTAATGGGTCTCAGTGCTGAAATTATAGGCGTGTGTATAAAAATACAGATAAATACCAGAGAATGGTAAATTCTCACTCATAGGAGGGCAGAGGCCCACAGTATATTGTTACATCACATGATGAACTTAAATATTTTCTTAAATAAGTTATTATCCAAACACTAGGCCAGGTTATATTGTACTAGCTAGTACCCATACCTCATCCACCACCACCACCTTGACCTTGTCCAGCTTCACTGCCTTCTGCTTCAGGATCTCCAGGAGCCGGCCAGGAGTTGCTATGGCGATCTGAAGAGAAGGAGATCCATTGTAAAAGTAGAAAAGATCCAACATTATATTTCAAGTCAAGTGGATAAGAGACAGTGGGATAATCCTCCCATTGCTTTTGATATCAATGTTTTGACTCTCTTAAAGACAAATTAAAGCTTTGTAACATACAGGATATAAGGGTGGAACTTAACATAGAAGAGAAGTCTATGGCTCCTATGGAGGTGGAGTTTGTACCTTGATGGTGCTCTTGAGGCGGTGGAGCTGTGAAGGCAGGGGCATGCCTCCCACCAGCAGGGCTGTCCTCATGTTGGCCAGGCCCATCACCAGCTCCTTGGCCTGCCTCTCGATCTGGATGGCCAGCTCCCTGGTGGGGGTCAGGATCAGAGCCAGTGGGCTTGCCGGTTCTGCGCTTGTTTTCTGAAAAGACGAGACAAATAATGTAAAAAATAAATAAATAAGAAGGCAGTTACCCATCAAATCCACACATATTTTGCACAGGGGCTGTATAGGGATACAATCGATATGCTACTGCAAAGCACAAAACAATCACAGTACCAAAGATTATATTTTCAAAGAACATGAATCAGTTAATGTAAATGACAATATCCTACCTCCAGTGCCCGGATTACTACAGGTAGCAGAAAGGCTACAGTTTTTCCAGAGCCAGTGTCGGCGCTGGCAATCACATCTCTCCCAGTCAAGCCAACCGGCACCATCTGCATCTGGACCGGTGTGGGCGCCTCGTAGCCTGCCTTCTTCAGGTTGCCCCCCAGCGTGGCATGGAATCCACAGTGCTGGAACTCCACGATCGGTCTGCACACGTCTGTCCCCTGGGCTGCGATGCCAAGCTCCCGCTTAATCCGGTCCACTTGGTCTTCTGTCAGACCCGATATGAACGGGTCTTCCTTGTACACGTACCCCGCCTCGTTTTGGACACCTGCAGTTTCTGACTGTTGCCGAGGAGGAGTACTTGTATTTTCTGTTGTTTCCTGTTTGTGGTTAAAGGAGTCCACTCCGAGGCCCTTACCCATCTTGGTCAAGTGTTTACCCTTGCATTCTAGACTGCAAACGTCGTTGTCGGTGCTGTCACAGATGTACTCGCCGTAGCGACCACACATCACGCAGACCGGTTCGCCAGGTTCGGGCCATCTCTGGCTCTTTCGGAACGACTTGACCGGTTCCTCCTCTTCTTCATCATCATCATCATCATCATCACTTTCGCCCGAGGAAGAACCGTCGCCACTTTTAGCGGGACATGGGCTCTTTTCCAAAGATGTGGCCTCTGCATGGGTCGTTATTTGTGTTTTTGTTGTTGATGATGATGATGATGATGATGTTGCCAGTTTTGGGGTTAGGGGTTCTTCTGGGGAGATCACCGGTAATGGTATTGGTAATGTAGACGCTGGTTCGAGACCCTCCTGGATCTTTGGACTCCCGATGGGTTCCTGGTTCTCCTCCTGTTGCACCTTGCTCTTTTTTGTAGGAACTTGTCGTGGACCCTCGGTGGGTCTCTTCACTTTCAGAGCTCTTGGCATAAACATGTTTTAGATGGTTTACTCTGTAGACTTAAGGAATGAATTTGGTATCGTCAGGCGGCCAACAGTTATTGCAGCATACCTTTAGCTTTTGAAGTTGTTTCTTGTGTTTTCAGAAAAATCTTCCAGGACTCATTAACTATAAAGCAATACACGGGATGGAATTGATTGCATTAAATCCGATACGCTGGTGTTGAGGTAGACGTACAGTTGTAAAGTTATCCAACGCTATTACTTTTTCCACACACACAAATACCGATTTTGGAATTATTCACCACGATTTATGACAACAAACATCTTGGCGCCCGCTGATGACGCACAGTGCTCTTTACATGCTGGGTATTGTAGTTTTAGAATTGGTCTCCTAGATGCAATACCATTTTTAAACCCTAAAGCCGTTTCTTAATTTTGTAGGATTTGTATAGTTTTTATTATAATATATTCTGTTTCTATGAACAAATATCTCCATGTTACGTACATTCAACGGGTATTTTGGGGTATTTTTGCTCTTGTGTGTGTCTAGTGAAAGTAGGAAACAACATAGCACATGGCAAAAAGTATGCCATTCATAGGGCACGTTGGTAAATATATATATATATATATATATATATATATATATATATATATATATATATATATATATATATATAATTCATCCACTAATCATTATTTCTCTGCCATGTTCTCTATATAGACGTCTATTTGGCCTCTAATAGAAGCACGTTGCCCTCTATTATAACCTGTTAAAAAATAAATGGTCTGTGTGGTCGGCGCAGGCGCACCGCTGCGAGTCTGGAGACAGTGCGGCAGGAAAACCGCAACAAGGCACACAGTGGTTGATTACAATCGGGACGTAAAAAACACGGGCTATTCTTAAAGGAATACGTAAACATGAACAGAAAGGCGTCACTCGCGACTCATAAAGGACAAATGTGGAGTTTTTCTTCTTTCGTTATTATTGTGGCGAAGAAGACGCTGAATCCCGTCTGAATTCCAAGGGGAACCGTGACATCTATTTGAATTGGTTGCGCGGCGGAGAATGACTGGAAAATACAAAGAGCAGCGAGTCAGTGTGTCAACGTGAAGTCAGGGACAAATATCCATGTAGACAACCGTTGAAACATTTATTGTCCTCTGTTTTGTGGACAGTTGGAAAGAAAGACACTGCATCTCAACAAGTCAATTATTCTGAATGCAATTCCAATAGGGGGAATGCCATCGTTCTCTGTTGCCTAATAGGGAGCTTAAATCCAAGAAGTGAAATATGGGTGAAGTTCAAGACATCAAGGATGTTAAAAAGATATTTATTGCTCCGGCAATAAAGTCTTTTGATCACTACGACTTCGCAAGAGCCAAGATTGGTTGCAGCCTTAAGTGGTTGGTGACCAAGGCGTATGGGACAGGTAGGGCTACTCATATGGTTCTCTTATTATTACACAGCAGAATGATGCATCTGCATTTTTGTGCACATGACTCGTTTATTGACAAACACTTGGTGTTACAAATCAATCGAGAATAATTAAAGTCTTCACTAATAAATATTTATCTGCAAAATGTATTTCGTTGCTGGTCCATCGTCTACGATGGGGTGGCATCCATAAACTACACCATAAACACGGGTGGAGGAGAGTAGGGTGGGGTGGGGTTACGTGTGGGGACTACGCTACACGTCAGACCATCACAGAACAACTCAATTAACTAATCGACCTGCTCCACAGACGCATTATACAGTTAATGGATAGGATGAGACTCGATGTCTGTAACGTCTTATTCTGCTTAGTTTAAACAAGAAGCCTGTAAACAAACTATTTAATCTGCTTTCTTCTAAAATCAATACATCCTAAATCAACATGTACATCCGAAATCAACATGTAGATTCTAAATCATTTCAAGTTCCAGGGTGAAGACTGCACTTAATTTACTAATGTGAGAGGATTTATCGGCTGTCTACTGTATTATATTCTGTTCCATTCCTAGTACCATTACTCTGAGTAATCTATCATTAAGACCCTTCTCATTAAGTCTCCATGTGGTTTTAAACACACACCATCACATTCCAGTCATGAATATAAAAACTATAAAACTAATATGTTTATGAACAAGGCAGACGGCCTCTTCATGAGGCAAACCAATGGTGTCTGTGCAGCCAGATGGTCGATTATCCCAGCCCTCCTCTCTGCTAAGTGGAAGCGCCGAACACACACACATTTCCCGGGTGTATTCCCAACCAGGACCAACTGAAATGGGTTGAGTCCAAAAATACTTTCCCTTTAACAGAGATCCAGGCCGGGAGAGGAGAGGAAGAAAAGACAAGGCCCAGATTGGGAATTGAGCAGACGTTTTTTTTTTTAATCCAGAGCGATTCAGTGAATTCAGATGCAGGTCCTTAGGAGCATGTAGGGTGTATGTATGTTGCTCAAAGAGGCTCGCAGGTAGGCTGCAGACATTTGGGATCGAACGCAGTATCGTGTGGTTTGGAGTGGAACCCTAAACACTAACACTATCCAGGTCCCCGTAGGAAGTCTAGCAAAATGACAACACCAGCGTGTCTATTGAATGCAAGGTTCCAGATGAGCAAATGTGAAAATGTTGAATAATGATTGTTCTGTGGACAAAATGCATTGCCTTTATAAGCCAAGGGCCAGTTACTACCCAGTACCTTGATAATGGCATGCCATTAAAACTCTAGTTTGGTAAACTCAAGGAAATTGTGTTACTATTTGTAAAGGAGGAAACAGACACATGGCTTGAAATAATAGTTAAGGCGCCTTTTTAATTGTGGTACAAACAGAAACAAAAAAAAAAACGAACTGGCATCATAATCTTCTCACGCTGCTAACTCTGTTCATCCTCATGGGTCTAGCTCCAGCTACTGCCGAGTTTTAAAGAGGTGACAGGTGATTAGTAAATTGACAGCAACTGCCACCTGTCACCTGTCCTCATAAATCAGACCCTGAGAGCCACAGACAGCTCAACCACCCACACCCACACAGCCACCATCCACACTTTTATTAAACCCTGGTTGTGTGAGTGATGCCACATGCTTCATATCAACAACAACAAAAATTGTCATATTAAAAAAAGCATAAAAGCTGCTGTTATGTGTCTAGTGATTAGCAGTGAGTGCTGCTTTTAAATTTGAAAATGCGAGACTAAGGGTTGTATAATGACATTTGTGAAGTTAGTGTTGTTCACTCTCTCTCTGAGAAGATTTGTGTGTGTGTGTGTGTGTGTCAGGAGAGAGTTGTTAGGAGATGTCTGGTATTCTAGCTGTTAACGTCAGCACATCCATTGTTTATACCCTTACTGACATAAAACTAGCTTGAGGTGAAATACACACACACACACACACACACACACACACACACACACACACACACACACACACACACACGTATATGCGCATCCACAAGAGTAATTGTACACATACAGACATGTATGTGCACATAAACAAGAGTTAGTGTGCGCGCACACACATCATACATACACATAAACAAGAGTGAGTGAGTACACACACTCACCATACACACACACACACACTCACCATACACAAACAAACAAGCAAGAGTTAGTGCACAACACATCCACCACATGCACACACAGTGCATTATTCTTCGATGAGGAGGAAGACTGAGAGAGGGATGTTCCCAGTGAGATGAATCGATCGGGACTCTCTTCCCCGCTGCAGTTGCTATAGCAACATCACAGCCTATCTACGGATCTCCCAGAGATTTATTTTCTAAGCACACAGATAAACAAAGGCACAGGGCAGACTTTTCAGGAGAATGAATGAAGAATCCATGCTTGGTTGGAAAGGCTTACCTAGAAAAGTTAACATAGAAATTAAATGTATGTTGTGTTGCTGACAATCCTTGGCTTTATTCAAAGTGTTAATGCATTCATATGTTATGGTGTCCGATATCCACCCCTTCATTTTGCTATTTGTTCCTCCCTTCTAACAAAGCACCTCCTCTTTATTTTTAAATAAATAACAGAGACTTCAAACACATATTGCTTTGGTTAATACTATTATATGACTGATATTTTCTAATGGGATTTGTTCCACACACACACACACACACACACACACACACACACACACACTCATGCACACACACGCACACACACACACACACACACAAATACATAGACAGGAATAGAGTGGATCTGAACGAAGGTAGTACACCCTACCTCCACATAAAAGTATCAGTTTGATTGATTGGAGCCTTTCCTTTGATTTACTCCAGTAGCTCCCCAAGAGGAAAGCATGTTGTTCTCCAGGCCTTCTGGTGGAGGCATGCAGGGCCGAGAAAGTAGTGAGCTCCCCTGGTGCAGAGGAGGTAGTGCGATGGGCGCTCCAGGGTACTGACATTTCTTGCCCTGGTTGGTGGTGGGGGTGGTGGTGGTGGTGGTGGTGGGGGTATGAGAACATGGCCTTCATGTGAAATAAGACTGAAGCAACTGCTAGATAAGCCTGCAGCCTCTAACCGAAACACACATATTCTATCCAAGTTAGGTATGATAGTGTAGTGGCTGGGGTGTTCCAGGTAGAGGGTTCAAACCATAATGATGTCCATCATATCACTGAGCAGTGGCTTTAATCCAAAGTGTATGTCATTGTTTTCAGATACATGCCATTAATGAGCAGGTAGGGGATAGGGCATCTTGCTAGAGGATGCCGACAGGCAGACTGCTGACATGACTGATGAGTAGCCTAATGTGGGCCGAAATTAAAAAAGAACGGAAAAGTTAGTAGGTTGTAGAACCAAGCCTTATTTCCCTCTCTGTGTGACTTCAACAGATGGTGTCCCAGCAGACCTGCGGGACCCCTTCTACACGGACCAGTACGACCAGGAGCACCTGAAGCCCCCCGTGGTTAGCCTCCTCCTGTCTGCTGACCTCTACCGCAGGGCCGGCAGCCTCATCCTGCAGAGTGACCCGGCCGCCGAGCATCTTCTGGGGCATGACGCCATAATCCAGGCCCTGGCTCAGAGAGGCCTCCACGTCACCGACCAGGAGAGGCTCGTCACAGAGAGAGACCTTCAAAGGAGACCTCTGCAAATGGTAAGGGCAATGGAGGGTTATGGGGACATTTGAGAGGTTTACGGGGACATTTTAGAGGTTTAGGACAGCATTGAAGTGCAAAGGATTTAAATGGTGCAATAGTAGTTGTTGCTGTTTGTTGCTCTGAAGACTTGGTTTTGAAAACCAATGTTGGGTCCTTTTCTTCTTGCAGCTTGAATGGGATTGTGTTTAGGGTTTCTTCTCAAACAGAGAACCAGGATAGGCTGAATGACCTGTGTGTGTGTGTGTGTGTGTGTGTGTGTGTGTGTGTGTGTGTGTGTGTGTGTGTGTGTGTGTGTGTGTGTGTGTGTGTGTTGTGTGTGTGTGTGTGTGTGTGTTTGAGGAATACTGGTACTCCACATGTCCTCCAGAGTAGCTCTATATCCCTAGGGCCCTGACCAGGGCCCTAGGGATATAGAGCCCTGTGAAGCCCTGTGAAGAAAAGAATTGATGGATGGATGCTGTTAGCTATTAGTTAGCATATGTTGTTATCATGCTTAGTTGGTGTTTATCTTAAAGCGTGAGGCTTTACCATTTTCAGTATGAATGGGTTAAAGGTGTTATGAAGGTTGGGAATAATAAATAACAATTTATAATCATTGCTGAAATGAAACAATACATTTCTGGCCATGGGATTCTGATCAACAACAAAACAATAAAACCAGAATTGCTTTCTGAAACTCGAATTCCAGTATTCAATGAGAGACAAAAGATTTTGATGCAGGGGATTTAATTGTTTAGCTCTCTCTTCATGCGGCTCTGTGGTGATAATTGTTATTGTCTTTTGTTCTGGTTAATTTAGCTGCAGCACATCTTTCTGTTGTGCTGTTGTTCTGTGTGCCGAATAACGTTTGTCTATGGTTATTAACTGAAATAATGACTGATACTAGTGTTAGTTTGTACCGTATGTGTACATTATTACTGGTTAAAGTATTCAAAAAGCCTATTTTACACGTTTCAGGTCATTCTCTTTTTCAATCTTCTGACTTCTTTTCTATAAAAAAAAAAAAACTGCCAGTTGTCCCCTGTCAGAAAGCCAGTAGTCCCAGTATAACCACGAGAAAGAAATGGCTGATAAGTGCATCTTCAGCCAATCAACAACGCAGCAGCCCACTACTCTACTTAGTCCTCTAATCAGCCCCAGCAGACCAGTACAACTTCACAGGTGCATTCATCACATCCTTCCAGAAGGCTTTGGGGATGGGCTGCTGCTAAACCTATATAGTTATAACAATTCCAAACCGCTCCAGTCCTTCCACACTTTCCGCCTTTTATCCAGTGCTTTGCAGCTTATCTGTAGTGCCATGTGTGAAGGGGAGTCGCAGCAGCTGGGGCTTCGCAGGTAGCCTATTAAATGGCAATCCGAGACCGTCATTACTTTGTTAGTCTTGTAGTTTCAAGAGCAGCTTTTTTTTTATGGCTCGAGTCGATTGCCGTTGACACACAATCAGCAGTCCCTGTGTACATCCGCCTGCAGCACGCGTGTAGAGTCGTACTGTGTTTCATTGCTCGTATGTGCAAATAGTGAAGTAATTCAAGATGTTTTGTTCTTCTTGTCGATCGGTCAACAAATGGTAATATTAATGATTGTGTGCTTTTATGAGTAATATATTCAGGCCTGTTTCAGAAAACAAATCAAGATGTAAGGGTTTCAGCTGGCTTTAATGATAGCAAACATCCCACTGTAGACTAGCTAGTTGTAAACCAATAAAGGCCATAATAAGACGCTATGTTGTTTGGCTACACTTTTGAATACACCTCACAGTAACAAAAATCTTCAGCCCAGCTCTTACCAAGCACAGGCTGCGATGAAGTCATGTGATCCAGTACACATGCTGATTACCTCTAGCACGCGCCAAAGTCAACTCAATCCCTTGTTGGCATTCAGCACAGTGCGCGCTCTGTGTGTGTGTGTGTGTGTGTGTGTGTGTGTGTGTGTGTGTGTGTGTGTGTGGTGTGTGTGTGTGTGTGTGTGTGTGTGTGTGGTTGTGTGTGTGTGTGGGTGGGTGGGTGGGTGGGTGGGTGTGTGTGTAGCTCAAGCAACAGATGTTCATGCATGCATTCATTTGTATTTGGTATGCATGGGTGCAATGTCTGTGTCAGTACAGTGAGTCTTCCCAGGGCTTCTTCCCGCCCCATGTATACATAGAAACAGCCCGTTTTTATATCGCTTTTTGCGGGTACATGCGGGTAACTGTGCAATGCTCTATTCCCCAACATCTCACCTGTCTCATCTGTTATCTCCATTCTCCTCTCCAACCTTCCACCCCTCTCCATCCATCATTCACTCCTCCCTGGTCTATATCTCCGTCATATCATTCTCCACCTCAATGCCTCCTCCCCCCTGCTCCCTCACCTCCATCTCTCTGCTCCTTATCTCCTCTTGGAGAACCAGAGGCTGCTCTTCTGTTCTCTGTTCTCCTCCTCCATGTTTTGATTGGCCGTTTGTTGTCATAATCACGGCGGTATCGATAAATTACTTTTGGTGTGAATCCACTTACTTTTAAGAGGCAAGTCTTCATTGTTCATTCACAATGCAGTGCAATTAGAGGCTGTTCATTGATATTTTATATATATTAGTATTATAAACATACTGAATGTTGTATTTTGCGTGCTTAATGTTTACTTGTGGGAACCTAAACAAGATGTCTAATCAAACCAAATATATAGCTTTTGTCAGTGGATACTAGAGTTTTGAGTGTCTTCTATGAAAAGGATTTGTCAAATGAGACATTAGAACAGAATATAGACGGAACACTAGAGGTTTGTATTTGTTGCTCTTGTATATGTGATTAATTATGATAACCTACAGCTCATGCTGCCTGCTCAACAGATGACAGCTTGTTTATTCACATCATCTGTTTAGACATCTCAAAGCATCTTGGTATGGCTTTAACGTCAATTATTTAGACAGCTTAAAGAATCTTGGTGTGGCTCTAGCGTTAAAAAACAAAGTTTTGCAAAACTATATTAATTTCATACGTAAATATATTAACTAGCTAGCCTATACTTTGTGAGGTTGAGTTACAAAGATGGGTGGAAAGATTTGCAAGATGGATGTGTGCCAAAGTGTGAATGAGCAACATAAGAATTAGAACCAAGGTTACAAACCAACCAATCATAATGAACAGTCAATATCCGGAACCTGTAAGAATCACAACATGTGCTTCCATCAATAGCAGCACCAGCTATACTCCTAAATCATTAAATCGTTGTGGGAGTGTGTGTGGATGGTGGCTGGTTTAAGCAGCCTCACCTGGCCCGAGTCAGACTGATTGGACTCTGGGGCTGGGTGGGGCTGCACACCTGTTGCACACTGAGCAATCAATGTGCACAGGTTCAACCAGCCACCACCACACACACTCAGGAAGAGCTCTCCGGCATGGCAGCATGGAGCACCATCTGCATGCCTCATTATATGCAACCATTACAATAAACCGGATTTTCAACATCACCACCCTGTGTCCATTGGTTTGGAGGAGCCTGAGGAAAGTCACCTAGGAGGAGTGGGAAAAGCCACCTAGGTGGCGTGTAGTAGTGGAGATTGCTACAATCGTTATCCCTTTTTAATGCAGTGCCGGAAAGTCCTTCAAGGACATTTGTTAACTCATCATCATTAGTGGAACCTAGTGGTTCTCTTCTTTAAAAGATGTCTGGTGAAGTGGTTGTTGAAGAAGACCTTATACCAGCTATGCCCTCATAGTATAATATTTGTGAATCCACTCTCTGATCCACTTTCATTTGAATGCAGAAATGTGGTAAATATAGACGAGTCATTACTAAAACCCTGTTATATATTTGTAGTACTATTTAATCATAATAGTACTATTTAATTAGTCCCTCAATTCATTTCAATACTGTCACGAATTTGAGATGAAGCGCTGTTGTGTTCTGTGGACGCCTGTTGGTCGCAAGGACACGTCTAAAAGACCCTCCAAAGTTTGAAGGGCTTAAATAAAAAGGTTATAATGATCAAGATGTGTGCAAGTGATTGTTGGAGCAGAAGGAGCAGGCTTTAGATGCTGATGGCGATCACTTGTCGGGTTGCGTTGTCACGCGAACAACAATGCGTTACGTAAAGGACATTTCCATACCATAACCCAATTATTCACTCAGAAGAGAAATGAACATTTCTCTCTCTCCTCATCCTTTCCTCTCTTGGCTCGGTAGTGAACAATTTTGGATGCAGGCTTCAAATTGCAGCTGTCGCCCACACACTCTCTCTCACACAAACACACACACGATGAGAGAGAGAGAGAGAGAGAGAGAGAGAGAGAGAGAGAGAGAGAGAGAGAGAGAGAGAGAGAGAGAGAGAGAGAGAGAGAGAGAGAGAGAGAGAGAGAGAGAGAGAGAGAGAGAGAGAGAGAGAGAGAGAGAGAGAGAGAGAGAGAGATTTTTTGGTTCTGGGTGAGGTGGGTGGGTAGCATCAGCGTTGGTGCTAAATTTAAGTTAGTTTGATGGAACTGTGAAATCAATGGTGTACATACAGTATATATAAACAGTACAGTACTTGAAAAACCTGTATTTAGCCTACTTGCATAACTAGCTTGTTTATCTTTTCTATTATTTATTTTGTATTATTTAATATTGTATATTGATATAAGATTATCCCCAAATATGATGCATTCATTTAAATCCCTTCCATTGAAACAGGAAGCAGTGTTCAGCAACAGCATGGCATAATGTTACTGAACTACTGGTTGTGTTGTACTATACGTTCCCAAGAGACCATTTTGTAGCTGTGTCTTTTCTATGGTAGCCTTATGCATAATAGATGATGGTCGACTTGTCTGTATGTTTATTGGTTTATTACAAATGAAATCTTGATACAAGTTAGGTGTGTGTGTGTGTGTGTGTGTGTGTGTGTTTAAATTGATTTGTGTCCAATATCAAAACTGAACCCAGTTCAGTGTCCAAGACTAGAGTTTTGTCATATCTCTGTGTAGCATTACATTAATTGTTTTTAAATGACCAATGTGACTTGAACACACCATGTGTTTTTTAATATCCAAGGGGACTTGAACCTGGTTAACTCGTCAATATTTTGGATTTTTTTTATGTTGTTCACAAACAGTTGAAGTCATCAAATGGAGCAAGTGGGCCATGTTCACAATTCACAACTCAGGTTTTGAAAAAGGTATCTTATTTGGGTAGTTTAGATTCCTGTCTTGCTCACGTTTTGTCAGATTGAGAACCTAACTCTTGTGACCTCATTAACACGATGCAATGCTATTTTTATTTTATTTTTGTAGAGTTTGTGGGTTGAAGTGTGTCTGTGTGTGTCTGTGTGCGTGTGTGTGTGTGTGTGTGTGTGTCTGTGTGTATCACTCACTTGTGCCCGCAAGCTCGGGTGACTGAAAAAGGTCCTTTAGATTTGTAAATGTGTGGTTCAACATTCAAGTTGATATTCTGTTACCAGGCAACCATAATACACACTCACATTCCAACTGACAAACTGTGACGGTGGACAGTTTAACTGCCGTTAGTGTCCATATCATCTGCAACCCTTCGGACATGTAAAGGTTTTAAAACCCAGCTCCTGACAGCCACGGTGTCAACAACTACTTTGAACAATTGGGAGACACTCAAGCGATTCTCCCGTTTACACATTTGTCGTTAAAAAAAAGAAAAAAAAGAATGAAAGGAGACAGCTGTTGCTCAACTGTTGTTTTCTCAGTGGTAAACGGGCCGTGTGGCATCCATTTTGGACTGATTTGCCATTCAGACGGAGGTTCAGCAGGAACAGTACAAAACAGCCAATCAAAGAGCTTCCCACTGAGGAAGAGCCTGATGGATAATTATATGCTCAGCAGCCGGTTCTTCTTAAACTTTTTCTGCTCCAGGTGCACCCTGGG
>JACYXH010000115.1:215000-270000 GCA_026745465.1 Lota lota | reverse complement strand
TGAAGATTTGCCTGGGTAAATCAGACCCTGTATGCGTGGTTTATTTACCATTCCGCCCATACCACTATAGACTGAATTTCTACCTGGATTCGGCAGATGCTTCACGAACCACCTCCAGAGCGCGTGTCCGTTTACCATGTAACTCTGAATAAACCACGCGTTGATCCTTTACCACTCTCCGAGTCATTCCTAGCCCCGAAACCACGAGACCAGAGGATTAAAAATTACGCTTTATCAAATAACCACGTCATATTGTAATCAACATTAAAAGTGCTCCCAAGCCAGGGCTAAATGCTAGGCAAGTTAGTTCACCACCTTCCCCAACTTCTACAGCATCACGACCATCGGGACCAGAGTGGTTTTATGAGTCCGTTTCTCTTCTTTATCGGAGGCTGTGAGGCCTACAGGGATATAAAACCACGAAAATGAGAGAAATCAATATCCTGCTGCTGACTGTGGCGGTTCAGAGAGAGTCGAGGGCAGCGTTTTATTAGTGTGTGACACACTTTTCATTATGAGGTATTCATACATCACACAGACTGGCACTGCAAATACGTCGGAAAATATAGAAATTGAACCGAAAAACAGTTACATTTTTCTCTAACTATTAAATCATATCTGCTTGATAACATGATAAATATAATCTTTTTTACTAGAGTTGGGTTCCCTATTCCCTGTTCCCTTAATCATATAATCAATATAATCCCTATTGATTCTATTCTTTGATTGTTCTCAGCCTAACCTTTAAGTCACGTGCCTAAGTGCTTAAAGACTGTGTGTCTAAATGCTAAAAGACAACATTTTAATAAAACATACTAACACATACTATTACCTAGTTTTGACATCTAATGGGAGTTGGAGTGGGAGTTCAATCTCTACACACTGTTCATCACTCAACTTTCAGGGTCACTTGCATTTAAAACACCTTATAGTACAGTACTATGCAGTACTATACAGTACTCTTCAGTACTATACAGTATAGTGCAGTACAACTGTGAGCCTTGTGTTGCCTCAGTTCCAACCCTAGTCTTTGTTAACCGGCAGATAGGGCCCCTGTGGATGCTGGGCTCCTGTCCTCTTTTTAACAGGATTAGACGTCCTTATTGGTTGTCTTGCCTCGAGTGCAGTGAGCAAGGCCAAACCCATATCTCTGATAGGCCAGACGGAAGGGGGAGACGGAGAAGAGGGCGAGCCGGGAGGGGGGAGGGGAGGCAGAGGAGAGTAGTAAAGGAAATGAGTGGAGGAGGAGAGAGGATAGGGACAGGAAGGAGGCAGAGGGGAGGAGAAGAGGAGAGGGGAAGAGAGGAGAACATAAGAGAGGAGGGGAGGAGAGGAGATGAGGGGGGAGGGGAGAGAGGAGAGGAGAGGAGGGGGAGGGGAGGGGAGGGGAGGGGAGAGGAGAGAAATGGAGAGAGGGAGGAGGAGAGGCTAGAGGGAAGGAGAGGAGAACAGATGAGGAGAGGGGAAGAATGGAGAGCAGAGGAGAGACCAGAGGAGAAGAGGAGAGGCGAGAGTAAGAGTGGGGATGAAGCCTGAGAGAGATGTCTCTGGTCTCCTGGCCTTTCAGATGTGCATGGACCGGAGATTACCTTCTATTCATTCAGTCATTTTTAATCACTGAAATGTGCTGTGTCTGTTCCTCATTATGCAATGTGTAGTTGTGCTTGCGTCTATGTATCAATTTGTGTGTGTGTGTGTGTGTGTGTAGAGGGGTGTTTGTGTCTCTGGTCTAATATGTTGTTGCTGCAGTGTTTAGACAGACTCAGAGATCGGCTCCTCCGCACTGTGTTATTAAACAGGGCTGTTTGCTGGCTGTGCTCCCAGATGAGAGACGTTAGATAAGTACAGTGTTGTATCATGTGGTTCTAGGTTGGTCCCATTGGATGGCACCAGTACAAATTGGACTTCTAATTGGAAATATTGAAAATATCATTAAAACCGTAATTCCTCTATTGCCATTGTTGTTGTGTTTCACTGCATTCGC
The DNA here is from genome assembly GCA_026745465.1 of Lota lota. Lineage (NCBI taxonomy): Eukaryota > Metazoa > Chordata > Actinopteri > Gadiformes > Lotidae > Lota > Lota lota. The sequence goes on along the minus strand of JACYXH010000115.1, from coordinate 268,016 downwards.
TGCATTCATGGGCTGTTTTCAGTTTATGCGTCATCGACCATTTATAGAAAAGTTGAAGATGAAGCACGTTATATAAAGATTTTGAAGATTATATTTGGATGTGTTTTTCGCTAGTCTGCATGATAGCATGACGTCATTGTTCTCACTACAGTCCATGGTGTGACCTTAAATATAGTTGATGACTCATGTATTCATTGATTGATGATGAATAACGAACGGTCTTTGCACTCGTTAAAGCGCAAAGAGTATGTATAACTGAAAAGTAGCTCAGTATGGTACACTACAGTCAGTCTCAGCCTGGTTACCGTCTATCTATCCATCACTCGCTGGGAGTAAACTGGGACAAGTGATGGGGGAATGGTGGAAACACTGGTTACCGGGGCAACGGGGATGTGGGTGTCCCTATAGAGACAGAGAACTGTCATATATATACATGATATATATGTATATATACACACGATTACTTAAACTGTATATACAGTTTAATGATGTGATTCTAGCCATCATTGAATTCCAGTTTAAAGGCGTAGTATATAGTATGCATATAAAATAATAATTACCTCATCGTTAAATTGTTTGATATTTGTATAATGTAAAAATATTGAAATAATCATAATTTCTATGAAAATGTACTGTACGCTTATCCTGTACAATTAGTAGAAATCTTGACAAATATCTCAATACTGTCTCCTCCTACAGAGTGCCCACCTGGCCATGATTGACGCACTGATGATGGCTGTTGCCGTGGAGACGGTAAGCACGGAGAAGTTGCTGGCCTGCGTGCGCCAGTACTACCCCTGCAACGCCGATCTGGAGACCCCGTACGACACGGAAGACGCAGTCAACACCTGGATCAACAAGGTGTGTGTGTGTATGTGTGTTTGTGTGTGCATGCATATGTGTCATTGACTGTATTCCAAGGTAGGATACCTACAATTTCCATAAGATATGTATCGGTTACACTCATAAGAAAACATCATTATCTTAAGTTAAATTGCGTCCTTATATCTTTTTTAAAGAATTTATTAATGTAAATAATAATAATATATTATTTATTATTATTTATATATATATATATTAATAATATTAATAATAATAAAGAAATTATATAAAGAGCCTTATTGTTTTAGTTATTATTGTTGGTCTTTTTAGATTTTGTTTATTTGCGTGATCATTATGAAATGCTCTGTTTATCTCAGTAGTATCTCCTCCTCTCTGGTGCAGGTCACTGAGTATCTGAAGGACATCATCACCCAGGACCAGAAGAAGAAGGACACACAGAGCCCAGACCCTGCTGGAAGCCCTCGGGTTGGTCTCTCCTCTCCTCTCCTCTCCTCTCCTCTCCTCTCCTCTCCTCTCCTCTCCTCTCCTCTCCTCTCCTCTCCTCTCCTCTCCTCTCCTCTCTTTGTCTCTTATCTTTCTATATACCTACTCTTACATATGTATTGAATGTAAAACCGATAAAAAAATACTAAATACAATAATATAGAAGACACATAGGCTTATTATAAGCCTGTGTATAGGGCCACTAGAGAGGGGAAAGTCAAATGAAACTCTGGTAACGCTTGTGTGAGTGCTATTGTCTCCTGTATTTATTAATCTTCCTTACTGAGGCTGAGGACACCCAAGTGTACCCCACAAATCCCATTTGTCACCACCCAACCTGTCGCATAAATCATATTATTATAAATATATATTAAAATTGTCATATTGGAACCTTGGGATTTGGCACCTTTGTTCTTTATCTGTGTGTGTGTGTGCGTGCGTGCGTGTGTGGGTGGGTGTGTGCGTGCGTGTGTGGTTCACTCTTCTCTCATCATTTCACACCCCATTCCCCTTTGCATTAATCTAATCTCACTTTAACTTGACTCTCTCGCTCTCTCTCTCTCTCTCTCTCTCTCTCTCTCTCTCTCTCTCTCTCTCTCTCTCTCTCTCTCTCTCTCTCTCCCTCCTCTCTCTTCACCTCTCCTCTCAACTCTTCTCCTCTCCTCACCTCTCATTCTCTCCCTTCACCTCTCCTCTCCTTTCTTTCTCTCTCCTCCACCTCACCTCCTATTCTTCCATCACTTCTCTTCCCTTCACCCCTCCCTTCCCCTTCTCTCTCCTTTCCTCCCTTCACTTCCTCGTACCTCTCCTCTCTTCACCTCCCCCTCCTCTCTCCTCACCTCTTCTCTCCTTTCTTTCTCTCTTCACCTCTGCTCTCATCAATTCATCTTTCCTCTCCACCCCTCTCCCCTCGTCCCTTCCCCTGCTCTCTCTCCTCTCTCTCCTCTGTCCTCTTCAACCTCACTCGCCCCTGCAGAACACATGACGTCACTGTGTTTTGTTCATCGTTCTCGCCCCGGCGGCGTCCTCCGGCTCCGCTTCACGCTGACAGGAAGTCATGAGTTCTGGGAGGCAGTGCCTTGTGACACCACACCTTCAGTCAGGCTGCCACAGGAGGGAGAGGGAGAGGGAGAGGGAGAGGGAGAGGGAGAGGGAGAGGGAGAGGGAGAGGGAGAGAGAGAGGGAGAGAGAGAGAGAGAGAGAGAGAGAGAGAGAGAGCGAGAGAGAGAGAGACCACAGACAGTTGGAGAGAGTTCTCCCTCTATCAGATGCCCTCAGGGAACATATGACACCCGGGTCTATGAGGAGCCTGTGAGTGTGCATTTGTGTTTGTTTGTGTGTGTGCGTGGGTGCGTGCATGCGTGTGTGTGTGTTTGTGTGCGCAGTCTAGGCTTCGGCTTAACTTGACACTGATGTGTCCAGTCACTGTGCGTACGCAGCCCAGCATGCCTTCACAATAACACACACACACGCACACACACACGTGTGGTGACAGATAGACGGAAAATCAAGAGGTAGAGAGTCATTCGCAGGGTTGCAGTGAGACCAGTGAACTGTGGAGTTGAGAAGACATACAGCAGATGCATGATCACTGCATCATCAATGAGCGCATCATCAGCCAATCAAAATTCCAGATGATGCCATGACAACCCTCTTGTCCGAAGCAACAGAGAGCTTCTTAATGCGACAGTCAGGGAACTGTGGTTTGATACATACAGAGATTTGGGTGTTAAGGTCTTTTATTTTATTGTATGCGGGCCACTGTTTTGTTCCATGTTGAAATAAGTATGTGTTTTCACTGGGTTTTATACACCCTTAGTGTAATACCAGCTATGGGCTTCCTGCTCATGTATGACACATTTTCAAATAAAATGATTTATTATTAATCATATTTATTTTATTGGCTGAATATTTATGATTCCGGATGTTTGTTTTTTTGTTCTACAAAAACGTTGAGTAAATAACGTCGGGTCACTCCATGTAGCATGTAGCATTTGACTCGCTAAGCCAGATGTGGCTTGTCTCTGTCTCCAAAGCCAAGCTAGCAGGTTAGCGTATTAAAAAGAAAAATGTCAATCAAACTCGTAACACAAATCTGACATCAAGCTACAAAAGTAAAAAGACGCATGGCAGAATGGGAACAAAAGAAAGTGGTCCGTCCTCCAGCTGAGGCAGACACTCTGTCCCCCCATCCCCAGACATGAACCTCCTCGCCCAGGCAGATATGGAGCGCTGACTTCATCACAACGCTGCTCTGCTGACAGAGCCATCACACACTTTATTTTAAGCCCCTATCCTGTACTCTATTAGTGTGTGTGGTGTGTGTGTGTGTGTGTGTCTGCATATGCACGCGTCCCTGTGTGTGTGTGTCCATATGTCGGGCTGCAGGGGTTCTTGTGTCTGTATTTGTGTGTTGATGCTTGTCTGCGTGTGAGAATATGTGCACATATGTATGTACCTGGATCTGTGCATGCATGTGTGTCTGTGTGGGTGTGCTAACCTGTGCGTGTGTGTGTGTGTGTGTCTGTGCATGGATGTGTGTGTGTGTCTGCGCATGCATGTGTGTGTGTTTGCGCATGCATGTGTGTGTGTTTGTGTGAGCTAACTGTATGTGTGTGTGTGTGTGTGTGTGTGGATCAAGGCTGAGTCAGGATAGAGAGTCAAGGACTAATCCTGTGAGATTGAAGAGCTGAGCCGCTGCAGCTCTACAGGACATGTCTGCCCTGAGAGAGGGCTCTCTGACTGGGGAGGCGGGGCTGGCCGTGGGTGGGCTGGGTGGAAGTGTGTGTGTGTGTGTATGTGTGTGTGTGTGTGTGTGTGTGTGTGTTTCGGTGGTGTATGAGGTTGTCTTTTGGTAGGTGGAAATGGATGTTTCTGTTGTGAGTATGTGTGTGTCTGTGTGTGTATGCGTGTGTGTGTGCGCCTGTTTGTGTACGTGTGTGTATGTTCGTACATGCATGGAGGTAGTGATAGAGTGATTATTGGGTTATTTGAGATGAATATAAATCAGATATGGCCTTAATTTAATTCAACATATTTTTTGTGGCATTTACTTAGGTCATTAATGAACCAATTTGGTTCATTTTCAAAATATCCACATTTACCCTTCATCTCTTAAGAAAGGTTAACAAGAGGTCATTCTGGTAGCTTCGCAAACGCTGTAATGACAATGGTTAAAAGAGCATTAGGCTGTGAGTAAACAAGATTGATGTAGTCGATAAGATGAGTTCTTCAGTCACACAGAGTCGTTTTTGATGTGATCAGATCCTTAAGAATACAGGAGTGGCTCCTGTTACCCGTTCAAAGAGCACAGGAGCTTTAGGAGACGTGTGCTTTCCAATTACTCCTCTGGACCTAGAGAAACACTGGCTTCATTCTTTACAGTCCATAGTCCATCTCTTCTTTTTCTCCTTCTTCTTACCCTGCTCTTCCTTCTCCTCTTCTTCTCCTCCCTCTTCCAACTCCTTCTCTTCCTCCTCATGTTCCTTCTCTTTCTTTTCTTCCTCCTCCTTTTTCGCTCCTCCCCCTCTCCTTCATTCTCCTCTTCTATTCCCCCTCCTCTTCTTCCTCATCCTCCTCTCCCTTCTCCTCTTCCTCCCCGTCATATTCTCCTCCTCCCCCTCCTCCTTCATTCTACCTCCTCCTCTTCTTCCTCCTCTTCATCTTCCCCCCCTCCCCACCCCTCCTTCTCCTCAGATGTCTGGTGTCTGGCATCGTTCGTTTGAATGCCACTTACTGTCGGGTCTTTGAAGGATTAGAGTGCTTGTTGGTAGTGTGTGAGTGTGTGTGAAAGTGTGCTAAAGTGCTAATAAGTGTGAAGAACCCAGCCTATTCTTGAATCAGCTTATTTTCACTGTAAAAGCACGGGGGCTGACAAATTTGTCAAATGTTCCATTGAAGGAGTTTAGTGGCCGTTTTGAAGGACTTACTTTAAATAAAACAGGTTGAGAAATCCTTGAGGACTTTCATAAAAAGCAGCTTCTTCATTTCCCTACGGACTGTTATGGATTTAACATTTCCATTTTGATCCTGGAAGCTCTTGTTTATGCCCGGACTGGGGAAACTTCTTCTGTATCTGGTCGATTGCATACTGCTGGAAATCCAACTTAAACATGCTGCATGATCACGCGCATAATATCAATTGCAAATAGGCTCCACGCTTCAATGTTTTCCTTTGTAAAAGCTTAATGTGCCCAGGTATGATATTCTGATAATACTGACTAACTACTCAAAAAAGGTATTGAAGTAAATTAATCTCAGCAACGTCAGTTGCTGGCATTTAGGATGCTCTCTCTGTGTCTACACCCTCAGCTAAAACGAACACACTGCTAAACATTGCTAGCAGGCTGTAGCTTCCTCTGCGTACTTCCCTTCATTCCAATTGTCTCTGCTGTGTCTTCTGTCTGTTCCCATGTGCTAACGTGCCGCTGCAGTCTCCAACCAAGTGGTACATGAAGCTTGTGCCTGTAAGTCCGCTAACATGTTTTCCATGTGCATGTGTGTATCCATAGTGATGATCTTTTTCTGGTCCCTGGTTTCTGCAGGTCTATCTCTCTCTATCTTGTTGTGTTTCTCCATTAATCCACATTTTTGTCCTCAACTCCTGCCTGTTTGTTGCTTTATCCTCGGTCTCGTCTAAAAAATGTTTTGTTATGTTTTGTTTGTTGTTTACCTTTTTTTTACTTTTTGGTGAATGCTTTTATCCAAATCCCCTTTAAAGTCTTAGCATGGAAGGCTCCCCAGGGGGATTCGAACCCCCAACCCTGACACTCAATGTAGTGGGTTCGATCCCCCAAGCGTCCCCACCCTAACCTGCAATCATCCTTGAGCATCTTTAGCATTTTGTTTACTTAATAGTAAATAAAATGACTCTTTTTAAGCATTCAACCTGACATTGACGTGGTATGCTAATCGGCGTTGTATGCTGCCGCAGACGCGCTACAGGAAGGACCAGAACCCAACCCAGCAGCGGCCCTGGATCCCCCCGGTGGACAACCTGCTGAAGGACACCACGGATGGGTCTGCCCTGGCGGCCCTCCTCCACTTCTACTGCCCCTCCCTGCTGGCGCTGGACGGTAGGCCTATGACTTATGACTACCTTGAGCCTAATTTGCCCCACAGCACCCCCCCCCCCCCCCCATCCCCCCGTCCCTGGCCGAGCCTAATGCACCCCCCTCCCCCCAATGGCCTGTATCTGAAGTCCAAGTGTAAGACACACAGTAACAGTGTGTCCCAAATAACGATGGCAGACTGTCTGCGGGACATGGGTCTCCAAGTGGGTTTGTTTTGTGTTGTGTGTTGGGTTCGGTTTGGTCCATCGACCGGGAGATCTAAAATCTTCAAAACAAGAAAGAAGTTCCTCTAGCATGCCCTCCTTTATTGCCTCTTGTTCATGTGGAATATGAATACATGTTGCTATATAAGTACCGTCTCGCACAGTACTATACCACCAGTGTGATTGGCTCATCAGAATGAACGACCCTTTAATCCTGTCAAGTTGATGAGGGCTTTTAATAACAAACCTCACACACACACACACGCAAAAAAATCACATTTAATCAATGCCTTTTGTTTAACCAAACACACTGTCAACAGAACCAAGTGATCCAGGACTGATACAACACAACAGTTGACCTTCCCATTGAATGATGGGATTATCTCTTCTCTCCTTTGCTCTGATTGGCCGAACGTCATCCAATCATTGAAGTGATTGGTTTCATACATTAACCGGTTGTAGCATAAAGTGGCCCGGTGACCACCAGCGGCTGCTTGTTTTGTATTCCATCACTGGTTCACGTGACCCCCTTAAACCCCTTGAACCCCTTTGCCCCTGACATCATGGCTCGCTGCCCCCATCCAGATGTGAGCCTGAAGGAGAACATGACCCAGGCGGACAGCCTGTACAACCTGCAGCTCATCCGGGACTTCTGCAGGGACAACCTGGGCGGCTGCTGCCACTTCAGCCTGGAGGACATGCTGTACGCCTCCTCCACCATCAAGGTAAATGTCTGATGGGATGAAGAGGTGCTGCTGCCCCTCTGCTGAAATACGTTTGTTTTTTTAGGAGGTCAGATGCTGAGAGTTGCTGCCTTCAAATGACTTGAAAAAAAAACATGCAGCATTCATTGGACCAACATCCTTTTGAGGTTTTTATGTCATTTAGATGAACTGAATTGTTAAAGAGGGGGAAAAAAATTGGTTATATAATTTATTAAAGTCCTATCCATTTGTGGGCTGTTAAATATGTTTTATAAACTAGAATTTGGCTTATATATGGCATTATGTGTATTGTCATGCTGGTGAGTGAGAAACATTTGAAGTTGATTATGTTTGTTTATTGGTTTATTTTAGTGTTAAAATTAAATGAACCACAATGGAAATAGGATTGAGAGCCCACAAGAGGGTGTCAGACTGTCTGTATGAAATGGAAGGAACAGATGGTTTTTGATACAGTATAGCTGTGTGTGAGCCATGCTGTGAGCGTTGAGTCATGTTGGAGAATACAGTTGGTGAAATAGACTTTCCCCCTGACTGTTGGAAACTCACAAGCTTGACCAATCACAGACGGGCTCGATCTGTGTCCTCTGCCGTCTGAATGTTGCTGTGTGTATTATATTTCTTTATCTTTCTTTCTTTCTCTCTTTCTTTCGTTCTTCCTCTCTTTCTTTCTTTCTTTCTTTCTTTCTTTTTTTCTTTCTTTCGTTCTTTCGTTCTTTCTTATTTTTTTCATACTTTCTTTCTCTCCATGTCTGTAAATCTCTGTTACCCATTGGCCAACATATTTTCTTCCAAAAAGGACATTGCCAATGTATGCAATTTAGAAAGATCCACAGTGAAGATGTCCAATAGAAAACCCTTAACGCGCTGTGTATGTTCCGCCGGCACAGCATTTAATGACTGCTGATTTAATACAGGATAAAAAAAAACAATCAGTACGATGTAAGATGAGCAGAGCAGATCCCTAGCCAGACCCACAGACCCCTGCAACCATAACCCAGATTCAGGGCAAGAGAGAAACACTCTGTCTCTCTCTCTCTCTCTGTCTGTCTACTGGCCTCCCAGCAGACAGACAGACAGGCAGACTGATAGACAAAACAGACAGGAAGTAAGGGCTGTGTGTGTTTACAATATTAATTACATTAAGGCAGGATAGAAGATCTAACTGATATCGAAAAAGGTTAAAGAACTGGTGATTAATATCAGATGATGGAAGTGATTAAGCAGATCAAATCATCGTCAAATCCTTAGCTGATTTAATGTCAGTACTGTTGACTGTTAACATGTTATTGCGCGGCCACATACACACACACAATAAAAATGATTTAATGTCATGCTGAGTGTCGTTCCAAGTGCCATTTCCCAAGACCACATCACCCACCCAACAACATGTAGACCTTTGTGTCCTAAGCACATTGAAGAGCATATTAGCATCTTGTACCTCGTACCCACACACTCTTAAGTTAACCCCTAACAGCCACAGCTAGCCTGCAGTAGCAATTGATTCCTAATGGGAAGCGAAACCTGTAAATCACATCAACACAGCCATTTGCTGCTCTTCATTTAATTAAGTTGCCCGAGATCTTAATTAGCATCTGTTGATCCAGCAGAAACGGAAAGATACCTAGAGCTTACTAGCATCAGGATGTCGCTGGTTTTTACTTATTCCTTAGCCAGGAGGATTGCAATGAGCATGCTGTTGTTTCTCCACGGAGGGCAATTAGCACTGTTTGTTTACAAGCTAGCTCCAGTGTGCTCTCTCAGTGAGGGGCTTTTCAACTGCAGTCTGCTGCACGTTTATCCAGTGCTACAGATCCACTAGCTTTAAACACAACATAACATGATTAGAATGTACTGTATGTGTGTAAAGATGATGTGACGTTGATATGACGTTGATATGGCTGTTGTTGATAATACATTATTTATTCTCTCTGTATTTCTCTGGAACTGTATTGTACATTTACACCTAGTCTTTTAGCTGATTCTTCTAATCAAAGTGACTTTAGGCTGCGTACAATCAGAGAATATCATCAAAATAGCTACAAAAAAGTAAATAAAAGCATCAACTGGGCAGAGTGCAGAGTAGCTGTAGTATAGTGGTATTGTTAGTAATAGCATTGTTTAAACAATCACTTACACCAGCATTTCTTAATATGTAGCACCCAGGCTACAGTTGCAAAGGCAGGGTCAGGACAGTGTTGTTAAATGTTGAATGGCTTCCCTGTTAAGCCCTGTTTAACCTGCCAGCGCATCGAGCGTTGTGATTGGTGGAGGTGGTGTCTAGCAGAGAGCTCTGGATCCCTCCATCACCCACAGGCCGAGTGATTAATGACATCACAGGTCTTAAGACCGCGTGCGTACGCGCTCGCATGTCTGTGCATGTCTGTGTATGTGTGTGTGTGTGTGTGTGTGTGTGTGTGCGTGTGCATATGTGTGTGGGGGGGGGGGGGGGGGGGCTGTCTGAGTGGATTATACCACACTCCACCCCACCCACCCTCTAGCTCCTCCCCCACCCTCCCAGCTTGTTAGAATTACCACCAATCCCCTCCCAGCGTTCGCCCTGAGAACTCGACTGTGTGACACTCCCCCGTCCTACAAGCTCACCAAGCTCTGGCAGCACTGCCGCAGATCTGGCAACCCAGGGGCTAGCATGTCAGGCAACACCCCACCGCACGGGTGGCAAAGGGGTAGGTAGCGTGTGTGTGTGTATGCGCGTGTGTGTGTGCGTGTGTGTGAGCAAATGTGTGTCTTGTCATAGTTAGTTGATCATTCTTTGCTTGTTTCTTTGACTTATTTGACTATTAAGCCTGTGCCCATTGTTGTGTGGGATGTTTTTGTAGGTGACTTTGTGCTGGTGCATGTACATGCATGTCTGCAGGCTTGTGTCTGTGTGTCCCTGATGAGATGCAACGCATGCATGTTTAATTATCACAGCCTGAGTGTGTGTGCGTGTGTGTGTGTGTGTGTGTGTGTGTGCGTTTATGCTTGTGCGTGTGTGTGGGGGGGGGGGGGGGGGGGGGGGTACTGACTGGCAGCATTCAAAGGTAACTACACCTGGTGGGGGCCAGTAAGGTAGTTGAAGGGGCAGATGGGGGGAAGGAGAGGCCGGGGGTGGGGCTGGTCTCATGCACCTTTAAGCCATCTGGTCTGGCCACACTATAAGAGGTCTCTCTCTTTCGCTCTCTCATTCTTTCTTGTTATCTCTTTCTTTCTTTTCTTCTTTCTTTCTTTCTTTCTTTCTTTCTTTCTTTCTTTCTTTCTTTCTTTCTTTCTTTCTTTCTTTCTTTCTTGCTATCTCTTTCTTTCTTTCATTCTTTCTTTCTCTTTATCTATTTCTTGCTATCACTCTTTCTTTCCTTCTTTCTTTCTTTCTTTCTTTCTTTCTCTCTATTTATTGATTAGTTTCTTTCTTGCTATCACTCTTTCTTTCTTTCTTTCCTTCTCTCTTTTTCTTTCTTTCTTTCTTTCTTTCTTTCTTTCTTTCTTTCCACTAACACACACTGAAACAACACAACTGAGAGCTAACGATTAATAGCAACCCTGTATTCATGTATTCCAGGGACCTGCTTTGTAATATTAGTCTCAGCTCTATAAAAGCTGTCCTATCCTACATTGATCCCATCTGAATTCCTCTTCAGACTGAATCAATGTTGTTGACTGTTGAGTTCATGGTGAATCTGTGATAACATGCTGGGTATCACAGAATGAGTGATTGTGATTGAAGTTGAGGGGTCAATGTGTAGTAATGTGTCATAATGTGTGTCGTTATGAATCAAAGTCAGGTTTGGCAATCACACTTTAATCATCATGGCCGCTTGCTTCTTCATTGTCCATGTGAGGCCAAGGTGGGTCTGTCATTGGGTGAGTGAAATGCAACGCTGCAATGTAGCTAACCTGCTTTTATAAATAAATAATATACCTCCTGTGTCGACAGTTAGAAAATACTGCAGCGCGGGAGGGGGGGGGGGGGGGGGGGGGGTGATGGGTTGTTGAGGCTCCGCCCCCCTGGTGATGTGGGGGGGGGGGGTTGGGAGAGAGAGAGAGAGCAATTGCTGAGAAGGTAAATCATTGACTCCATTTTTGTGATGTACTGGAAGTCATATATAGAGACAGTCTTTGTCTGTGGACCCTAGACACATCTCTCAAGGTCACTCCTGGTGCATTACATTACATATCCATGTGTGGGTGTGAGTGTGTGTGTGTGTGTGTGTGTGTGTGTGTGTGTCTTTGCTGAGAGAGAGAGAGAGAGAGAGAGAGAGTGAGAGAGAGAGAGAGAGAGAGAGAGAGAGAGAGAGAGAAGCTTTTGGTGAGTGTGCCAATACATCCATGGTGAGCAAGTAACAATAGAAAAACCAACCATGCTTTGGATTTTGGGATTTGCTTTGTTCCAGTATTGTACGTATTGAGAGCAAATTTCCTAATTATTTTCTACTTAAAAAACAGGGTTACATTACATAATTTGAAATACAGGTTGCTTTATTATTTTATCAAAGAAAACCAATTGGACAACATTTTATTGGGAAAAGAAAAAGAAATCAATCAAATTTGATTGAAAGGCTACAAGGAGACAGTGTCTTATTGCTTAGAGTCAATAGAGTCAAGTCCTGAAGGCGGTTTGACCTCCTGCTGTACGTTGACCCCGTTAAAGAGCGGCACTTGGATTGTCGCATTCCTCGCTTGATGAATCCAGGTCAGGCAGTCGGGTGGCAGACTCTGAATGCATGGGTGTCTTCCCCATTTGGACGGCCCTTCATGCAAGCACAGGTCCATTTTTGTGCTAAGTGAGCAGCACGCCAGTGCAATAAGGATGGTCCTACTGGCTCTTTTAAAAGGACACGTAGATGTTTTCATGTCATTAACACGGTGATAGATGTCTTTATTCTTCTGGATGTTCTTCTCTAAGGTGAAACGTTAGGTGTGGCAGTGAACCCTTGTGGCCGAATAGGGGAACTGCAGCCATATGTTTTTGAGATTGAGACACGGTAGCTCTGAACACCAGAGACTGTGATTGTGGCGGTCTTATTCACATGTGTTTCGTACAGAAAATAGGTGTATATCATTTATTTTTGTTTGTGTTGCTACTAATACAACTCATTTTTCTGCCATTTTGTTCTTCTCCCTAGAGCAACTACCTGGTTTTCATGGCAGAGTTGTTCTTGTCGTTTGAGGTGGACAAGCCTTCTTTCGTCAAGCCAAGAGTTCTGGACAGTGAAGCCACTGGTAAGTCATTTTACTAATGCAATATCAATACCTTTAACACCCGCTCATATGAAAATGAATCAAAGCTTCTACAGTTCTCCCACACTGTTCAGGCGGAAGGAATCCTATGTTGACCTATGGTCTGTTGTTTGACTCCAGTGACCCCAGCCTCCTTGTTGAAGAACATTCCAGCGGTCCCTATCTCCAAGGCAACCAAGAGAAGCTTCATGGACAGGTCTCCAAGTCCCGAGAGACCAAGGTGTTTCATTTATTTACCGTTTTATCCTAGCATTGGAAATACGATGCCATGCTAAACATTTGGACATTTTAGAAATAAACAATAGTTTTGAATTGGTTATTGTAATAAATAAATAAAGAGTATGATGATGACATTTTCGGCATTTGTTTCTGTCTCTCTTGTCTTTAGCTTACCCCTGCGACCACAACCTCGCAACACAGGTACATCTCCTATCACTTGTTAAAAGTCCAGGTTGCTATCTTGTTATATATATATATTATATATAACATTATTTTGCATTCTTTTTACGTGCCCCTTTCACTGTTACTTTACCATAACCCTGCTACATTATAGACCACCATGTTTTAATGTTGTCCAGGTGAAATCAGGAGGTCCACCTCCATGTCCTTTGTGGATGGCAACATTGGAACTTGGCCCAAAGAGAAGAGGTTGGAGTTCTTTTTTCTTCTTTTACTTTCCACATGTTACCAATGAAAATGACTGAACAAAGTGTTAAGATAATCAAATCGTTGTATTCATTCACGTGTCATTTAAATCAGTCCATAGTTGTACAACCACACATTTGAATACTGAAATCCACACAGAACAAATGATATCATTTCCTCGTTTGGTTCCCCAGATCCGGGCCTTACGGAGTGTCCTTCGACATCCCCTTTGACAAAACCGACTCGCCGCCGGCCTCTGACACTTCCCCTCGCGGCATGGTCCGGTCGGCCAGCACCGACGACGGCGCGGGCTTCAAGGTCCACCACATGCCCCGCGGCATGAAGCGCAACCTGTCCTTCCAGCCGGTCCACGGCCAGAACCTGGGCATCCAAGAGGAGGGCTGCCCGGAGAGCCTGGCCGGTCCGGGGGCCGAGATCCGTCCGGCGGGACGGGCCTACCCCAACGGCCACGGTAACGTGGCCGTCCCTTCTGGCACCCCTTCCATGGAGGACGCCCTGCAGATCATCGGCACCGGCAGGCCTGCGACCGAGGGCACCAACAGCGGCTTCTTCCTGCACGGCCCCGCGGGACTGGGAGCGTTGGATCCCCGTGTCCGAGTCGGACTTCAGGGGACTCCCGAGTCCGTCGGACGACACCGAGATGGACACGGGCATCCAGGCGCACACCGAGGACATGCTGGACGAGGACTCGTCGCTGAAGGACTGCTCCGTGACCCTGGAGCTGGAGCTGGACACGCCCAGCCCGTGCGGCAGCGGTCCCGGCAGGTCCCCCTCGGCGGTGAAGATGACCAGCTTCGCCGAGCAGAAGCTGAAGAAGCTCAACCCCTCGGCGCCGGACTCGGGGCGGGGCAGCAGCAGCTCGCTCAAGACCACGCCGGAGGGCTCCGAGTTGGGCCTCCCGCTGTCCGTCACCTGGGCCCCAAGCCCCAAGCACAGCCCGGTCCGTAAACACAGCCCCCCGCCCCTGGCGGTTAAAGCGCCTCTCGCCCCTCTGCAGTTGCCGCCCACTGACCCGGCGCAGGCCATGGCCACGGAGATGGTGGAGCTCAGGATGCGGTTGGAGGAGAAACGGAAAGCGATCGAAGCGCAGAAGAAGAAAGTGGAGGCCGCGTTCACCAGGCATCGCCAGCGGATGGGCCGCTCCGCGTTTCTCAACGTGGTCAAGAGGCGGGGCGACGGTGCCGCCGAGGAAGCTGGGAAAGCGGAGGACGACGGCAAGGCGGAAAGCCCAAGCCCCGCCCTCCCAATGGGGAGGAGCGTGGCGGACACGCCCGACGGCGCCGAACAAGGCAGCATGAGCTCCCGCTGGCTGAAGTCCCCCGGGGGAGGGGAAGAGGGCGGGCCAATCACAGGCCAGCCAACAGAAGTGGATCTCACGGAGTACACGCGCTCCATCGACAAACTCAACCACTCATTGGCCTTCCTGCAGACCGAGATGCAGCGATTGGCCCAGCAACAGGAAGTGATCATGGCCATGAGGGAACAGAAGCACCAGCAATCGTGGCTGGTCCCCGCACTGCACACAAACCCTACCCAACAGAATCAGAGTCGAGTTGGTGCTGTGACCAGATCCTCTGGACCGTCCTCTCCGGTCGACTCCCCTCGAATCACCCATCGATCCCCGACCAGCATCAAACGCAAATCCGCCTCCTTTCACTCCCGTAATCCCCGTACACCTCGCCCCAGCGAGCTGAAACTAGCCCCGTACAACAGGGTCCTCACCGCCCCCCAATCTGTCGACAGTATCCCCAGACTACGGAGGTTCTCTCCCTGCCAGCCCCTGGCGCACTCCTTTGTTTACATGGGGGAGAACCCAGCGAGGGCCAACCCAGAGACGGGCCCTCAAGATGGGGACGGGAACCAGGAGGAACTGGACCCCTTCCTCTCCCTGGAAAGCGAGAATCCGCACACTACCTCCTCCGCCAAAGTCGCCCGTAAACTCAGCAACGCGAATCTATCGGAGGTCGATGCAAACATCGAGGTCTCCGGGATGCCAACGCGGGACCAAGAGACGGACATGGATCTTAAGCCCACAGTGGACACGTCCGTCTCTGAGGTGCTGTCCCATCCGGTGCTGGAGTCCTTCACAGTGACGCCCACAGAGAGCCCACCCCAGCTCGGTCAAGCCAAGAGCAACCTCATCGAGGTGCCTTTGCTGACAGACCCAGAGTGCGAGGCCCTGGAGGAGGGAGAGGACAGCGCGGCCGGCCTGGATGACGATCAGACCGCATGCCGGGGCTTCTTCTTCAAGGTACTGTTCTCATGCATTGGCGTGGTTTTTATTTCTTTAATGACCGTCCATGCAGCCTGGTCAAAGGGTCTGATGGCTGGAACCGGGATGAGTCTTGCTGCTGGAAGCAAACCAAGATTGACGTGTTTGTTTGTCGTATAGCTCAGTGTAATGAACAGCATGCATACTTCTGAGCGAATGACTGTATCTGCACATTTTTCTAATTCATTTTTGTTTTAACGTGAAAGCCAAATCTATCTTTAACAATAGTTCTTGGCATGCACATGCAAACACATTAATATAATCTAGACAATAAGCATTCTGTGGAAACAACTGCGTCTAAGCGCTGCTGGTTTCTGCTCCTTAATGACTTGTATCTGAATTCACTTTGAGTCACTTTGGATATAAGTATCTGCTAAATAGCTAAATAGACTGCTACAGCATCCTTTGTTTGATTTGCGGTTGCCGTGTCTGTTTTCATGAGTTCATGTTCTTCCTCTTTTCTTCGAACAGGATAATGTTTGTATTCAGGATTGGGCCGTTTAAGGACAGTGTCATCAATCCATTTGTTTTGTAGGCTAGCTCTGATCTAGGTCATCAAAGTAGGGCTGGTGTGAATAATTCAGTTACAGCTGTGGAGGAGCAGATGAGGGCCATGTGGACTTGGGAGTGCAAAGGGGGATCACATGAAATCGTAATTGGCTAGAAAAGAGGGAAAAGGATTAAGTGCTAAAATTAGGCTGCTGCACCCCTTGATGTGAAGGATAGCTGTGGGTATTTTTGGTGTCAGAACAGAACGTTTCGTTGGGTTGGGGAAATGTCTCATACTTTACTCCCCCTGCCAAAGCAGACATGGAACTAAGGGAGTACTCCAGTTATAGGGCTTATATTACCGCTGCACTCCAGGCCACCTTGTTGTTGCCCAAGTTCAGCAACAAAATTGCCTCTGATATCTTTACCTATTTATTAAGTCCAGATGGGGCACCTCGGACAATAACGGCAAAGTGGGTCACCTTAGCCACGGCCCTGCATGGCCCTGGATGTTGCTATGACTGGTGTTCTCCTTAAGCTTTCATTTATGTTTCCGTATGGATCTGTGGGTGTAAAAATAGAGTGTAGTAGTATATGTATGAATGGAAACCGCAAACAGTATTTCAAGCTAATCCTTGTCCATAGAAACAAAACATGACAGGGGACAAGATTAACTTGATATCTGTATAATCGCCTTTTCCTTCCTTTGGTGGAAGAGTTTACTTCTTACTTTGTATCACAGTGTGCAGTTGTCTCAAGTATAAATGTATCCAGTAGCTTATTTATAATTCTGGCGGCAACAATTTTAGCGCAGTGAGCTGAATGCACATTTTGGCGTCAACTATAATGGCACAGTTTCCACAAAGGACACAGTACATGGAACTGAAATAAGCACGGCCCCCTGGTGTCTGGAGATGGCTGCAGGGAGAGGGCGTTAAGGTAGGCCATTGCCGAGGTAACCAAGTTTGTTTCCACTCCCAGGAGGAGACCAAGGGTGAGGACAACATGGCCCAGAAGAGAGCAGCGTTGCTGGAGAAGAGGATGAGGAGGGAGAAGGAGAGCCAGATGAGGAAGATGCAGCAGGAGGCTGATCTGGAGCAGAAGAAGGAGGAAGCTCGGTGGGTTAACAGCAAAGACTTAATAATATCTTCATACATTTCCCTATTTTTGTTATCTTCGGACTGAACATGTGCTTGTAGAGACATTATAATTAGAGCTCAGTTTATGTGGGCGTGCTTTAAACAATCCTTTTTTTTATCATATTAATTCCAGGAAGAATTATTATATTGAAGTTAAAAATTTCATTTAAATACAAGCGTTCTTCATGCCTCTAAGTACTCATGCACTAACAGTATTGTAAGACACTTTCGAATAAAGCAACCACCAAATGGCATCATATAATGGCAAATCCCCCTCAAAAAAGTAAACAAGTTCAAAGTTCAAAGTGAAAGTGAACAATGCTCTGCCCCCAGGCTGAAAGCGGAGGAGGAGCGGCTGCGGAAGGAGGAGGACAAGGCCCGGAAGGAGTTCATCAAGCAGGAGCACCTGAGGAGGAAGCAGCTCAAGCTCATGGAGGACATGGACCAGGTCATCAAGCCACGCCCCTCCTCTTCCTCCGCGGGGGGGGCCAGGCAGCGCCGCAGCCGGCCCAAGTCCATCCACCGAGAGAGCCACGACTCGCCCAGAACTCCCGTCAGGGCCGCTACAGGTAACCATGGAGACCCCCCCCCCCCCTTCCCCAGGCCTCCCTACTCGAGGGACTGCCAGACTATGGCTTCAGTTGTGCCAACGAGAACGTTAGTCTTTCGAATCGCAGGGGACTTGGTGTTGCCATCTATCTACTTACGTCCTAGGTATTCGGCGACAATGGTTTGCTGAATGCTAATTTGTCTAATTTGGAGTATAAAACTATTTATACTAATTATATTGATCGCATTTGGCTTTTTTGCTTCTGCGAAAACTCATAAGACTATGCGTTAGTGCCATCTATACTAATTACATTTGTATTATATTTATATTTATTCAACAGTATGATATCCACTCAACGTGCAGACCTTGAAATGAAACATCTTGGAATGCTAAAGAGCAATGCATCGTGTATAAATGTATTCCAGTGTCTTCTGTTACATGGTTTTAGTTCACATGCATGCATACATTATGCGTCTGCGCAGTGTCTGTGTTCTTCACCCTGTCTGTGCCATGTACCATCAGTACCATGTGTATGTCCTCCTGTCGCTAACCCTAACCCTAACCCTAACCCCCCCCCCCCCCCCCCCCATTGCTCATTGTTTCACAATCCAGGTTCACGCCAACGTCTCTTTTCAGTGTCCAGTCTGTCCCTGGCGTCCCTCACCCTGGGAGACGCAGACAGCATCCAGCCTGACAAAAGAGGACCCAGGTGAGAGACCTATTCTTTGACTGATTTGGTTGATTTGATTCATTGATAAAGTTATAACTGGTATTTTGAAAGAAAGACGTACAAGTTATGTCCTTGAGGGAATGGGAATTGTGTACGTTAGGTAAATTAAGATTTGATGATTTTATTTGTTCATGATATGATTATGATTATTAGTATTATTACTAGTAGTATTAATTATTATCCTCACAATTTAGAAGATTCTTTTTCAAACATTTTCTAATTCTATCAACCAAAACCAACATGGTGAACTTCATTGAACTTCATTCATTCAAGAGCAAACACGTTGACATGTGTGCAATAAATGCAGTGAATTGGCTTGAACCTATTTAGGAGATCTTTACAGTCCTGTCTTCTAACAAATCCTCTTGATTCACCCTCTATATCTCTTCCTTGACACCCTTCTCTTCTGCTGTCAGAAGCGTTAGCTTAGCCTCTGGCAGCCTCTTGCACTTTCTGAGCTCTCCTAAGCGGCGGAGACGAAGGTTAGTTTTACTGTCACAGCAGTACAGACTCCTGCTGTCACCCACTCCCTGAAAAAAACCCACACTGTAAATCAATGTCTTTCTCCATTGGGGTTTCATACCCTTACACATCCCTAATGGCTCACATCAGAACACCGGTACTTTGCTTTGGAAACCTTTTTTTGGCTAGCTCACCATGCTTATATTAATATCACCTTGGTTCACCGCGCCGTTTGGTGACCACCCTGTGTGATGCCCTCCTCCTCACTAATCTCCTCTCCTCTCCCTCTCTCATGGCTGCCAAGCACCCCTCACCCTGATAGAAATGACCACCTGCTTTTCTTCTGCTTTTCTCCCTCGTTCTGTCTCACATGCTAAACCAGCAAATGCACTGCAAAACGATCGTTCAACTTTTCATCGTCTCTCAAAAATCTTTCAGAATATATTCATATTATTCATATTAATATTAATAATGATAATAATATGTAATATTAACCTAAACAAAAGAGGATTTTAATAATCATTATCATGTAAAAGAAAAAGTGTAACTGTATGATCACGGTTTAAATTAGGATGAAATACAATGTCCAATTAATTAACCTTTAATCATGTTTCAAAAGCTTTGCTATTAATTTATTTTAAGTGTCTCATAAGCACTTGTGCTTTATTGATCAATGTTTAGAATTGTTTGTGTGTCTATTTAAAACATCAGCGATCTCATATCCATATATATTATGAATATGGAACTGAGCCTGACCCAAACAAAGAGCCACAAACACGATAGGTAGACTGACCCACAGATGCCTGTGTTCCTAATGCACCAGCCTGCTTCACATGACTGCCCACACTAACCTTAACGCTTAAGCCTTCTCGTTCAGAATGACATTCTCTGGATGTCATCCATGCATCCCCTGTGCCCGTTACGGTCCCGATTACAAGGCTTAGCTAATGCTGATAACTCCGCTAACTCGGCCAACTGCCAAACAAGCAAATTTTGCCAAAAAATAAAACGAAATATAAAGCTTTGGTTAAAGATAATCCCAAATTTCAAGTCTGGGATTAATAAAATCGCCTACACTTCATTATGGTTTAAATATAAATATAACATTGGCAAAATGGACTACAGCCATGAAACAAAAACTGGCATCGCTCGTAAGCCCTTAGCGTATAAAAACGAGTAGCCATGAAGAAAGGGGACCTAACTCTGCTTTGTGTGTGAATGTGTTTCCTACACGTGTGTGTCCGTGTGTGTGTTTCTTTCGTGTGTGTGTTTTAGGCCTGACTCGGCAGATGGCTTCCTGTCCCCGAGTCGATCTAACAGCAGGACAAACGGGGAGAAAGACTGGGAGAACGCCTCCACCACCTCCTCCGTCACCTCCTTCACTGAGTACACCGGTACGTTTGGCCCACCCCTCTGTCAGTCATTCTGCTCTGGAACTGATCCTTCTAGACTTGGGAAAGGTCTGGAGGTATTGATGTATGATTAGGTCTCATTAGTTTTCATACAACCATATTCTTTGTACATGTGCACATACATCCTCCTACACCTCTTTTTATACTAAGAATTGTATACTTACAGGACTAGGTTAATACTATTGTGTCTGCCAAGTTTCACAGGAACAAAATGCTGACTCAAACAGCTGACGAAACAAATCATGCAAAATAAATAAAACTGTATTGTCGACATAATGCTGGTGCGCGAGTCACAAACAGGAGTTGTAGCCATGCAATGAACCCAGAAATAGGATTTTAGTTTAGAGCAAGAGAGAGAGAGAGAGAGAGAGACTTTATGTCTACGCTAAAAACAAAGGTACATTGGGTAAATATTTCTGACGATCGCTCCCTCCAAACGACTGCCCTCCATATCTAACAGTAGCAGGAATCTTTGAGAGGATCTCCATCAATTATTCAGCCAGGCATTCTGGAATCACCCGTCCACGTTCCATCTCCATGGAAATGCTAGAGCAGGTTGTTATGACAACCCTACTTCTCCATGATGTCACGCAGGGCCGAAGCTGTACAAGGAGCCCAGCTCCAAGTCTAACAAGCACATCATCCAGAACGCCCTGGCCCACTGCTGCCTGGCTGGCAAGGTCAACGAAGGCCAGAAGAACAAGATACTGGAGGTACACGCATCCAGCAAACCAGGATTTGTGAAATTTGAAAAGAAAAATGTGTCATGTTAATGGCTTTTGACTGGCTAAATGATGCCACTTTCACTGGGCAGTACACGGAATGCAAAGATGCTAAAGGAGCTATTCATGCCATTAATGGTACATTTGTTAAAAAAAAAATGTAATGCATAAATATGTCTTATGTTTTGTTCATAGCAGGTTAATGTACAGTTTCCATACTACCATAGTTCTTACCAAACGTGGACATATTAATGCGTGATGACACTGACTGAATTCAAACGAAACATGTTTTCATTGACTAATCATGACAGTCCTATTAATCCTGTTTTATCCCAATGTCATTCCTAAAAATACTAAATAAATAATATAAAAAAACGTCCACAGCAAATGGAGAAGTCGGAGGCCACCAGCTTCCTGGTTCTGTTCCGAGACGCTGGGTGTCAGTTCCGCTCGCTCTACACCTACTGCCCCGAGTCGGATGACATCACCAAGCTGACGGGCATCGGCCCCAAGACCATCAGCCGCAAGATGATCGAGGGCCTCTTCAAGTACAACTCGGACAAGAAGCAGTTCAGCCAGATCCCGGCCAAGACCATGTCCGCCAGCGTCGACGCCCTAACCATCTACGGCCACCTCTGGCAGACCAAGAAACCCCCCACACCCAAGAAAGTGGTACCTCCCGCTAAATCCTAATGGACACCGTGCAGGACTAAACAAGAGTTATGCTTCTGCACTGGATCGAGACCCCTGCAGGTACGCGGTGGCTAGGGGTACAGCGGCACTCGCCTTTATAGTTAGCCGTGATTCTGCGTGTCAAGGATCGCTAAAAGGATTTCTCCCCGCCACAAATTCAGTGACATCCGGTGACCTTTCTAATGTAAAGAGGATGTTTCATGTTGACGTCATATATTTGCGAACCTCCTCAACTGGTCGATCATAAATGAACCGGAAAAACGCAGCAGGAAAAAACGAAGCATCCATCGCCCGCGGTTACGCCTTTTGGAGAGGTGCATAAAGGCTATGGTCCACGCAGGTGAGGCAGAGACTCACCGTGTTCCTCCGGCGATATCCCACACAGAAGTATAAATGAGCCTTGAATCTAAACACCACACAACCACACCCTCCTCAGATGGAACCTTATCTTCGTTTCAAGTTGCACTTCACTCTGCATTTCCATGACGATTCCAACACCTGCAAAGGCCAGTCAGTTGTCAGCGCTGTTATGTTTTACGCTTTTGACTTTAATCAATCCTGTTACATTCCTGTCGTTTTGTTTTAGGCTTTTGTTAAACAAAGTTCCAGAGTAGAAGGAACAGGACTCAGAATAACTGGAATGTATTATGGCACTATAAAAAAAAAAAAGTGATGTCAATGTTTATCACTAATATGTGTTTATAGAAGTGGTTTGATTTGAGTCAATTGTTTTAACTGTGTAACTTGCCATTTGAAGATTTTTGCTTATTTTTTTCCTCAGATGTGCCAAAAGTTAACAAACTACAGCTAGAGACAGTTTGAATGATCAGAAGTTTTCTTTGATAATATAAAGCACTGAATGTTGTTTTTCTATCCATGTACATACAACTTTTTGTTCATGTGAATCTGTAAATTTTTGGTCTCATGTTTGTTTTAGTTTTAGTTTTCAATGATTATGTCAGTGCAATGAGTTGAACGTTAAGTGACATAGTGCCATACACTACCATACTCAAGACATTTTGTACATATGAAAAAGAAATGTCCCCCTTTTATACGTGGGTAAAACAGTTTGTATAGTTAAGGTACGTAAGACTACAAAGGGCCAAAAAAACGATAGCATACAGCTAGAAGTGTCAACCACACAATGTGTGTGTGTGTCATCACGCAACAAAGCAGAGCCGTTTTAGCTTTCTATAAACTCTTATTTAAGTCACTCGACAGGCTGTTTTTAATTTCAGACAACGTGGTTCTCGAACTGGCAATTTAGAATGGGGTTTCATTCTAGAAAAAGAAAGACGTTTTGATAATGAATTTATTCATATTCCAATATTCCTCTGTTGTGTTTGTAATCTTGTTACATTAACTGACTTATAAAATTCAAATTATTAATATTTTGCCGCCTCAACATTCAGCTGCATGAACAAAAAAAAGGGAACAAACACTTGCATGTTTATCGTTACAAGGAATTCTGGGTAGCCGGGTGATTTCTCAGGGGTTAAAAGCGTTTTGGGAGCTCCTGTTTTAAGACTTTGAAGCAGCTGATGCTTTAGCGGTTATGTGGATTTCTGGTTTCAGATGCTATACCAACTGCACACCTTAGAACAATTAGGGAATGTTTAATATCACCTGCGTTCCTGTCCTTGCCGATTGGTGTCACGTACAATATTCCTATTATTTAAATCTGTGATTAAATTAATAACAGATTCATTATTCATTGCTGTCAGTATTAAACAACAACAGTTTAAACATTGAAAGCACTTTTTAAATTATGATTAATTCAACTTGAAAAATCCCAATTGTCTAGATTCATTAATATGGGGTGCTTTACATGTTTCCACAAAAAGACATGGTGTAAATGATTTTAATCAGCTTAAGGATCACTGTAAAGATAATTTTAACTAGATCCTCTTAACATATAAGGTTTCATGTTAGCTTCACGGAAACAAAAGCCACTGTTTACATTTTGAACGTATTTGGAAACTAAGATATCTTGACCTTTGTTCATCTATTTAAATTATTCTATTTGATCTTGTCTTGTTTATCAAAAATTCTCCTAATAGCTTATTTTGTGGTCAATGTTGTATCGAAAATATCCTACAATGAAGAATATTCAAAATAATAACGCAAAATAATGAGTGTTTAAAGTAACTGACGGCAACTGACCCAAATAAACAAAAATGATGATTTGTAAAAAGATAAAAATGTTTGCATATTTTTCCAATTGAATCAGCTTGATCAAATATTGAGGGGCCAAATAGGGCAAGGTATTGGACACAGCTTGAGATTTTCTACTGGCTTTTATGTATCTATATGACGCTCCTGACAAAAAGTTGAAGTCGAAATAATTGAAGGGTCAAATTTGTATGAATGTCCTATTACGGCTTTTTCTTAATAAAAGCGATACTGAGGGGTCCTTCTTCAGAATGGAGGTATGGTCATGTTCAGAACTAAACTAATGAGAATGACATTGTGGTGTTTCACCGTGAGCATACAGAATACACGTGTTCATTGGATGCTGTACTGACGTTAAATACATATACTGCTGGACAAATGGTTTGCATTTGCTTTTCTCTTTTTACATTAAACTAAGCATGATCTCAGTCACTAAGTGTTGTGTTCTTCTGTGTCCCGCAGACCGAAATAATTACTGCCAAGATTTATTTTACTGAACTACTTTAGAGTTCTGACTCTGTTTCTGGGTCATTCTCATAAATATTTATGAACCTGAATTGAAATAGTTGTGATAGGCTACCAGGACTACATGTTTTGCAAAAGGCCTGTATTATTGAATCCATGCATGGCTATGGTTACTAGTGTGTGTGTGTGTGTGTGTGTGTGTGTGTGTGTGTGTGTGTGTGTGTGTGTGTGTGTGTGTGTGTGGAGTTTATTGTTTAAACTGAAAAGCACTTTTATTGTATTTTTTTGAATTTGATCAAGTACAGAATTTAATATTCCCATAGTGTGCGATCATTACAGCAGTTTAACTATAAGCCTAAACAAGTAGGATATTTCTTCATGACAGTAACTACAACTACTTTTGGACACGCCCTCGATTCCCCCCCCCCCCCCCCCCCCCCCCCCCCCCCCCCTGGACCCTTTGAATGAAATATTTGCTGACCGGGATTAACAACAAGCAATCAATATTTTGACACCTTAATGCTTAGTGCTTCTTGTGGAGGTTTCTGGCATGCTGTGCAGACATGACATGTAGGGGAACATGTCATGTCTGCACAGCATGCCAGAAACCACTCAAAATGAAGTTTGTCGCTCCAGCGCACCTTGCCGCCATAGCGATGAGCAGCGCGGACGGCACCGCCACCAGTGTGATCGGGTGGTTTGCGGTTGTGTCCGCTCTTAGCAACCGTGGCTTGTGTACAAGAAATGCGGTAGAACAGGGGGTGTTATGTTCTCGGACAGCCGAGGTTTAGTCACAGGCACACGGTGTTAAATACCTACGAAGGAATTCATTTCCCAGCGAGAAATGCACAGACGCGCGGAAACCGCGGATTCGTATTCACGTGGTCGTTATCGGTGAGAATTGACAGGTGAGTTAGTTTTTCATTTTGGGTGCTTCACGTTTGGGGTGGCGTGGTGATCGGCTTTGCACGTCGTGTGCACTTACCTGCTAATGCATCGACCGACAATATTTGCACCTTATTGCTATCTGTGGGGCATCGATGACGTACAAGTAAAGACACATTTTGCTGCAAGGCTCTAGCCGGTGTCAGTGTTAGTGTTAGTGTTGTTGCAGCGAGGATGCAACGAGTTGCTGACACCCGCAAATGCACGGTGCTGCAGATATCCCACCGTCTCTCCAGGTGCCTAGGCCTGCCGTAAAAATGAGCACGGTGCCTTCTAATGAAGTGAGGATGGGCGATCTGGATGCATGCGGCTACGATACACTGGAGCCCTTTACACTAACTAGACCCGCACGGAGAGATGTCTGGCGATGACCTAGACATTTCCTTAACTGACATTACATGAACGTTATAATGAATTCACAGCAGTCTAAATGATCATATTTGAACTATTCACAAGCCTAATCTGTGAGTAAAAAATGTAATGTGTCGATTTTAAACTTGTAAACAATTAAAGCTCTCACACACACACACACACACACACACACACACACACACACACACACACACACACACACACACACACACACACACACACACACACACACACACACACACACACACACACGCAGAGATTATGAACGAACAAAGTGCAAGTACAAAGTGCATGACTTTTGCTTAATCACTAATCCATAACCAATTATGTTTTGCGGGACAACGATTTAAGATTAGATCGTTACGTTAATAACAGTAATATCTGTAAATTACAATGCGGACGTTTATTTTGGTTTATTAATCACACTCACTCACTAGCTCACTCACTCACTCACACACCTTCACCCATTCACCTCTCTACCTGTCACATCCTCCCTGCCAGTCCCCTTTAGCCAGTGACCGTGACCCCCGGGCGACCCCGTAACCATGACGGCGGAGGAGACCATCAGCATCAAGGAGGCGGAGGTGGTGAAGCTGATGCTGGACTTCCTGAGCAGCAGGAAGCTGCACATTGGCATGCTGGCGCTGGAGAAGGAGAGCGGCGTCATCAACGGACTCTACTCCGACGACATGCTCTTCCTGAGGTCAGCACCAGGTCACTGGGGTTGTGGTGTGGTTGTTGTTAGCTGTTAGCTGTTAGCTGTTAGCCCTGTTGCTGTGGTTGAAGAACTAGATTGTACCATAAGAACCTGGTATGGTAGCCTTACACTATCCACTACTATTTACTATTTAGCTTTTATCAAAAGTGGCTTACAGTTGATTTGGATACATGTCATTAAGGAGCAGGTAATGGGTGGGTAGGTGGGTGGGGGGGGGGGGCGACGACCATCGAACCAAGAACCTTTCGGCAACGAGTCAAACACCCCTCAAGACTGTCCTGCCACCCTAATCGTCTTTACTTCATTTGTTACAGTTTGGACTGTTTGACCCGACCAATATCATTATGTAGTGTTTCCTCTCTTTAGAGATGTCTTGACATTATCCGTACACTTAGTGACGTACTGAGTTTTCTCTGATACCAAAACAAACAAAGTGTTTGTCAAGAAGTTTTCGTATTAATTTTTTTTACACTTTTCTTGTAAAGCTACTTGAATATGCCCCACATAAGTACTTTCTACTTCCTTCCCTGTAAAACTACTTGAGTACTTGAAAGACTGAATGATGATTGGCTCTTCTCATCAGGCAACTCATCCTAGACGGCCAATGGGATGAGGTGATGCAGTTCATTCAACCATTGGAAGGCATGGAGAAGTTTAACAAGAAAAGGTAACAAAGTAATCTCACTTTTTGTAGTATTACAAAAATGAGGATGCTGTGTGGTTTTAGCTGTGTATATTGTAACTGTAACATTGCCTGAGTGCCAGTGTTGAGCAGATACTTATAAACACGTACCCTCGTCTCACATGACCAGAAAACCATTCTCTGCGTTCTCAACAGAATATAAACGAAAGCTAAATTAATAGAAATAGAACGATACATATAAGTGACCCTTGCTACAGGCGTCTGTAAAGGTCTTTTCCTGTATGTGTTTT
This sequence comes from Lota lota, assembly GCA_026745465.1. Lineage (NCBI taxonomy): Eukaryota > Metazoa > Chordata > Actinopteri > Gadiformes > Lotidae > Lota > Lota lota. The sequence goes on along the minus strand of JACYXH010000115.1, from coordinate 240,715 downwards.
TCGGACTCTTGCCGGGACAGGTTTCGGTACATCATGCTGAAGCAGAAGTTCCTGGAAGCTCTGTGTGTGAATAACGCCATGTCAGCAGCGGAGGACCCTCACAACGTACGCAGGCTGCAAACTCTGCAAGATTACACACCATTACACACCGCTTATAGTCAAATCTGCACGCGCGCGCATGCACATTCCATTCCCATTCCCATTCCCACACATGCTGGCCGACATGCATGCATGTACACGCACGCCTGCAGAAAACACGCATATCCATATAGATGCACATCCACACCACATCGTATAGCACACTCTCCCCATCATATGAAGTCCTTCGAGGAACGATGATTGCAGCAGCCTAGAAATGTAAAAGCCCACTGTCAGCATACTGGTGTGTGTACAATGTTGCTGGCCAATAGTAACCGAGGCAGGAAAGCAGCGACTTCATTGAAGTGCCCTTGAGCAAGGCACGTTGTCCCTCTGCGGCTCCAGTAGAGCTGCACCCACCGTTTAGCTCACCGTTACCTTGTGGTAGAGTGTGCGGTGGAAAGGGTGTTTGACCCCCAGCCGAAAAGGAGTCGTTCCCAGGGTTCGATTCCCAATGTTTGCAGCCTTACCTGTAGGCGTTGCTGAGCAAGATGCCCTAATCTCTGCCATGCTCCTTAATTATGTGTATCTGAACTTTGGATAAAAGCATTTGCTAAATGACAAAAAAAAGTACATAGTACCTATGTACCATTTCATATCACATAAGAGATACATAAAGTTGGTACTTTATTGATCCACAGCAGCAAGTACAGGGCCGTGTTACAATACATATTCAGGAATATTCAAATACCATCTAAGATAATTGTTTTATATGGTATCTATTATCATTAACTATAGTAGTCCAATCGCAAATTGGCAAATAAGCACATCTGCCAAGAGTCACACTAGCCTTACTTTAATTCTAATTGTTGAAGATCTAGCCTAACAGTTATCACTCAATCCTCCGCCCTCCTCCGTCAGCTGGAGCTGAGCATGCAGGAGGCGGTGCGGTGCCTCCACTCCCTGGAAGAACACTGTCCCAGCAGGGAGGACTACAGCAAGCTGTGTCTGCTGCTCACCCTGCCGCGGCTCACCCACCACGCAGAGTTCAAGGACTGGAACGCCAGCACGGCGCGGGTCCACTGCTTCGAGGAGTGCTGCCCTATGGTGGCGGAGTTCATCCCCGCCGACAGGAAGCTGAGCGAGGCCGGCTTCCGGGCCAGCGGCAACCGCCTCTTCCAGCTGCTCATCAAGGGCATCCTGTACGAGTGCTGCGTGGAGTTCTGCCAGGTGAGCTGCTCGAGCTCGAGTACCTTTCGTTGAGTGAGTTCATTCAGTCGCTCAACTCTGTTGCTCATCGTGCACCGTGCGCACTAGTGTGCTAGCTTCTGCTTAAATGCTCGATTGCATTTTGCTGTGTGACAAAATGTAGCGTGGAAACGTTGGTGGTACGTCCACCACATCTAAAATCATCAAGGAACAATTAGGAGATGCTTCTTTAATTGAGGAGGTGTCAAACGTGCTCATATGTTCTACACTGTGATCAGTGTTCAATAGACAAGAGAGGGACGATTTCAGCATTGTAATTGAGCTCGACCCGAATAAAGAACAGTTACACTCCACATAGAGCAAGGCTGCTCTTTAGTCGCTGATCGCGTTTCCCCTCCCGTTGGCCGCAGAGCAAGGCGACGGGGGAGGAGATCTCGGAGGGGGAGGTGCTGCTGGGCGTGGACTTGCTGTGCGGCAATGGCTGCGACGAGCTGGACCTGTCGCTGCTCTCCTGGCTACAGAACCTGCCGCCGGGGGCCTTCTCCCGCGCCTTCCAGCAGAAGACCCTCAACATCGCCGTGGAGCGGCTGGCCAAGCCGCGGCGGGCGGGCCACGCCGACCTGCTGGCCCCCCTCATCCACCGGCTCTCGCCCTGGGGCCCCACCTCGCCGCCCACCCTCCACCCCCACCGCCAGAGGCCGCAGTCGGCCGACGCCTACATGTCGCGCTCGCTCAACCCCGCGCTGGACGGGCTGGCCCACGGCCTGGCGGCGGTGCAGGGGGGAGGGGGGCGGAGGAGGAGAGGGGGAGAAGGGGGTGCGGGGGGCGTGGAGGAGGAGGAGGTGGGGGATGGGAGGGCGGCGCTGAGTCGGAGCATGGTGGAGCGCCACGTCCATCAGCTGGACGACTCGCCCGAGAGGTGAGACGCGGGTGCGAGACGCGGTGGCGCTGCTGCTGTCCACTATCGCCTAGCAACAGGTGGTGATGGTGGGGGTGGGAGGGGGGGGGGGGGTAGTGTAGTGGCTAGGGCAGGGTTCATGTTTGAAGGGTGAATGGCCCTTATATTCGTTCATACTGCTTGACTGGGACATTGATAATCATTGTCGGACCTAAAAATGGGGTCGACTCCCAGCCGAAAGGTACTGGGTTTGATCCCCAACTTACCAGTCGGCATCCTTAAGCAAGATGCCAAACACCTCCCTGCTCCTTAATGACATGTATCAGTATGATCGGTAAGTTTCTTTGAATAAAAGCCTCTCTTCAATTCCTAAATAGTATAATAGTTAATGGAAAAAACAGGATGCTACAATGCTCTGTCCCCTGATCATGTCGCTCTTTGTGAGCTGTATGGCTCCACCTACTGGACAATTACCGAATTACTAACTTCTGTCATTTGTCAGGTTTCCATTTGGTCTATAGTCAAAATATATCAAGGTTACCATGCATTTGGCTATGAACACTTGACCCTTTCAACCCTTAATCCCCTTAAGACATTTAATTAATGTTTTCCTACAGTTGAGATGAAGATGGGTTGAATGTATTTCTTTATTGATTTTCTACAGGAGGCACCCACAGGGGCTAGATGGTTCAAACCCTGTGCGCACCCCTCTAGCCCCTGCGAAAGACAGTGGGCCACCCTGTAGCACCAACAGGGAAGAGGTAATAAGAAACAAACCAAAAAAAACAGGTGTTTGCCCCATGTTCCTAGACATTTGTCCATTTCAGCCCACCTATGTTTGCCATTATTCCAGATTGTAGAGAGTTGGACCCCAACCTCTCCATTTAAACTATCCCCACCCTAAGCGTGTGTGTGTACACTCATGGGTCTGTACCTGTGCTTGTGTGTGCATGCATGCCCTATCCCAGCGCGGGGAGTGTGTGGATCAGGTCCAGGAGGAGTACCATAGGCAGCGTCTGCGTGTGCAGCAGCACCTGGAGCAGAAGCAGCAGCAGAAGCAGCTGTACCAGCAGATGCTGCTGGAGGGAGGGGTCAAGCCCCACGAGACCCCCCAGGGAGACCAGCACAACCTCACCGAGACCTTCCTGAGCAGGTAGACCACTCCTCCAACAGATAGACACCTTTTTCCCACAGCTAGACCCCTAGACACCTTCCTGCAACAGGTGACACCTACACACCTTCCTCCAACAGTTAGACATCTAAGCCCCTTTCACACATGCGGTCTATCCCAGAAATGTTCCGGAACACTTCCTGCATGGCGACGTATCAGAATCAGAGTTGTTTTTATTACATCTTAACGTACGCAAAGTACGCAAGAGTAAACTTCTTAGGCTTGGATCCTCAACTGTTAGAGTCAGTCAATGTGTGAATGGGAACAGGGATCGATATTCCAGGAAATCTGTTCCACCAATTTGCCTGCTCAGGACCTAGTTAGATTTCCAGATCAGTGCCAGCATGGCTGTGTTGTGAACGAAATCAGTACGATGAATCTGTCACTGTTAATCTTAACGCGCCAATTTGGGCTGGAAACTGGAGCGATTCTGAAATAAGGGAGCTCCATGCAGCGGGTGATATTGATAGTCAGGATGGCTGCAAGTGTTGCATTACTGCCATCTGCATCTGTCCCTTGGCCCATCTATTCCGGCAATGCTTTGCCATGTGTGAAAGGGCCCAAGAAGCATCACTGGCGGTGCCTGAAAGGTTTTCCCAGTAATTTCCCAGGAACTTTGCGTGAAAGCGGCAGGTAGACTCCTACACCTTCATGAGCAGGTTAACACCTTCTCAATAAAGGCGGGGAACCCCTGCACTAGACCATCCTGCTGTCCCTCCAGGTCCATCCAGAAGCTTGAGGAGATGAACGCGGTCATCGACCCCTGCGGTGACGAGGCCAGCGTTGGGCGTCTGGCCGCTACGCACTGGAACGGGGGAGAGCCGGGGCGGCCGGACATCCCAGAGTCAGGAGCCCCCGCTCAGGAGAAGCCCGTCAACAGCACCCCCCTGAGCACCAGCAGCCACACGGGCAGGCCCTCCTTCATCGAGTCCCCCATCCTCGGAGCTCAAACGTAAGAGTCTGTTAGAGTTGGAAATACTTAATAATCCATAATTACGCACGTATACTTAATACGTATTTTATAATATTTAAATACTGCAAATCAAGACCAGGTTATGTTTGGTTTTAGTGCTCTTCCTTTGAAATATTATAATTCGTTTTATTTCACGATATTGAGTTTAGAGGTGTTGCCGCTGTGTTTTCTATTTAATTTGTTGTTGTAGTTATCTAGTTCTCTCTGACTTTCCGACTGTATTCAAAAGAGTAATTATGTATTTTTCTTGCTTATATTTGTGTTATTGTGAACCATCAGGGCAGAAAGGACAAAGTCAACTCGTTTGGCTGCTCAGGAGGATTTAGCCACGCGAAACGCATCACAAGAAGTGAGGTCATTTTACAAATTAATAATATATAACTATAGATATAGATATAGAGATGTATTCATTTGAGATTATTTTGTATTATCGAGACGGCAAACGCCATTTTAATGCTTTCCTAAGTGTTTGTGGCGATTCTCAGAACCAACTGTCAATCAGTAGTTCAAATGCCCTCCTAGACCGTTTTATTTTAATGCTGATTGGCTTGTATTTCTTCGTCACCTAGCAACTGGGACCCAAGTCCAAGCCGCAGTACATGAAGGTGAACCAGCTGGAAGACACGCAGGCGGTGCGCGCTGTGGCGTTCCACCCCTCGGGGGCGCTGTACGCCATCGGCTCCAACTCTAAAACACTGCGGGTGTGTGCCTACCCAGAATCCCTCACTGCAAGGTAGGAAATACACATCATATAGGCTGTACGAATTCGAAATACACATATCTATCCCCGAATGACACAATGGAGATTGAGCCTATGGCCCACTGATGAAAGCCCTCGCATTTGCAGTATTATGAATGTTATGAATGTTATGAACAGGGTGTCTGTGGCGTCACCGTAGGAATCGATGGCAACAATTACTGCTCATCGCCAAAGGTGTCACGAAAACGAAATCTTTGAGATTGCCACTTTAAAAGTCCAGTGTGTTGATTTTAGTTGCAACTAGCGGTGAGGTTGCAACCAACTGAATACCCCCCCCCCCCCCCCCACCCCTCCCTTTTTCAACGGCTATGGTGGCCTGTTTTGTGTAGAGTGCCAGTAGGCATATCCGTTTTGCAACAAAAAAAAACATTCATTTGAATCGTGCTGTGGTCGACTTTTGGACGGCGTTAGTCTGCGATTTGAATCAGTTGAACCATTCACAATCGGGTATCTTTGTCATAGTCACCACCGTGGTCAATATGGACATGTTGTAGGACATGGCGGAAACAGCCTGTTCACGTTTCTCATCACAGTCCTCTTATTGCGTCCGTAGCGTTAAACTATATTCACAGACCTATCATTATCGCTGTCTGTTCAATACATATCGGTCACTCGTCTCCATAGAAGTCAGCGCTACAAACACGCGTTGACTTGCACTGCGAGACGTGAACTTTGGTTGCGTTTGCTCAAATGACGGTGGGAAGATGCACCGCGACAGTGTTGTGTTGTGTTGTGTTATGTGTGTGTGCAGCGACCCCGGCCGGGTCAAGCAGCCAGTAGTTCGCTTTAGGAGGAACAAGCACCACAAGGGCTCCATCTACTGCGTGGCCTGGAGTCATTGTGGTCAGCTGCTGGCCACCGGATCCAACGACAAGTTTGTCAAGGTCCTGCCTTTCAACGCGGACACCTGCAACGCCACAGGTGCAGTCACAGCCCGGTTGTGTGTGTCTTCTTGGCTGTGGGTTTGTGTCAAACTCGCTTTCCATGAAGGAAACCTCAACTACATGCAGCAGTTGGCCATCTCAATGGGCGTCAGTATTTCCCTATTTTTCCATTAAAGAAGCACGCATTGCCAATCATTTTGATAAAAAGTCATGGATGGTAGTGTAGTGGCTAAAGTGGTCAATTCCCTGCCAAAAGGTTCAGGGTTCGATCCCCAATCTCTGCCACCTACCTGTAGGCAACCAAGATGCCTAGCCCCTACCTGCGCTTTAAATCTTTTTGTGTGTGTGTGTGTTTGTTTTGGGTGTTGTGTATATGTGTGTGTTGTGTATTATGTGTGTTGTGTATTATGTGTGTGTGTGTTGTGTATGTGTGTGTGTGTGTTGTGTATTATGTGTGTGTGTGTTTTTTTTGGGTGTTGTGTGTGTGTGTGTGTGTGTCTGTTGTCTATTATGTGTGTGTGTGTGTGTGTGTGTGTGATGCAGGGCCGGACCTGGAGTTCAGCATGCACGACGGGACCATCCGGGACCTGGCCTTCATGGAGGGCGCCGGCTCGCGGGGCGCGGCCCTGATCAGCGCCGGGGCGGGGGACTGCAACATCTACATAACGGACTGTCAGAGGGGACAGGGCCTGCACGCGCTCAGCGGACACACTGGTACGCGCAGCAGTACACGGCAAAAACCGCTGCTTTTTCACTACTCCACTTGAGTGGTATTACCGGGCCGTTGGAAAGCTGCCGTGCTTGCCTTGAGGGTCAACGTCGCAGACCTTCATGTAGATCAATGTAAAGTGACTAGCTGTCGCCGACTGAGGCAACACAATGGGGATTGAGCCTAAGGCCCGTTGATGAAAGCCGTGGCGCTTGCAGTATTATGACTGTTATCAACCGGGTGTCTTCGGCGATGCTATATCTGTATCTCTGGGACTAATGAAAGTACAAAAACCCTAATCACCCAATGCGTGGCCAGAGAGCACGAAACGGATATCCTTTAGGTTACCACTTCAAACCGTAGCTTCACCTCGCTCACGACTGACTCGTCAAAAACAACAAAACTACAACAGATTCACGATTTCGTCCGTGGTAGCGCACTGAAGACGAATCTTCTTGTAGGCAGCCTCGAGCAAGCTGCCAAACCTCTACTTAAAATACAAAAATCGGTGTCTGTTGTCTGTGTGTATTTTCTGCAGCGCTAAACGTATGATGTTTACTCTTGACCACCATTGTTTTGTTTTGTGGGTGACCAGGTCACATTCTGTCCCTGTACACGTGGGGAGGCTGGATGATAGCGTCTGGCTCCCAGGACAAGACGGTGCGCTTCTGGGACCTGCGGGTGCCCAGCTGTGTGCGGGTGGTGGGCACCACACTGCACGGCTCTGGTGAGGCCATCCTAGGCTCTCAACAACGGCAGGGAAACCGACTTAAGCTTACGCCAGTCGTTCGTCGACAAGTTGTGCTTTAGTCTTGTGTCAGCTATTGTTATATAGTATATTTTGCAAAACAACGATTATTAGTCACAGTAAAAGGAAGACACTGCTTTCGTAGTCTACATTTTCAAAAGAGCAACCAAAACCTAGATCGGGGCGGCACAAACCGGTCAAAGACACGATTTATAGTCTGTCATTTATAATCAAGAGCGGGTCCACTTGAAAAGCCTTGGCTGTGGTTTCAGTGGACACTCATTATGCACACGGCAAATTAAGGTGAACATTTACTCATTTACTCATGGGTTTACTCCCAATTATTTATAAAATCTTTTTGGAATAAAAAAAAATTTTTACGTCTATTTTACCAAAAGCCAGCATCAACTGTAAAGCCACAGCCAATCACAGCCCATCTCCCTCCCTACCAGGAAGTGCAGTGGCGTCGGTTGCCGTGGACCCCAGCGGGCGTCTGCTGGCGACGGGCCAGGAGGACAGCACCTGCATGCTGTACGACGTGCGGGGGGGCCGCATGGTGCAGACCTACCGGCCCCACAGCTGCGATGTGCGCTCGGTGCGCTTCTCGCTGGGGGCCCACTACCTCCTCACCGGCTCCTACGACAACAAGGTCGTCGTCACCGACTTGCAAGGTACAACGTACGGGGGGGCGCGAAGCCCAACGTTGCCGCGCTCACAGTATGGTTATTCAATTTGTTCCACAAGCCAGAATACAAATAAAGGAACCACAAGCGGTGCACCCTTTTGTTGAACACTTTGTTTATACACGCAAATTGCTCTAAGCTCCTACCACTTTTACCATTTGTCATGGCTCCCGCAAATCAGGGCCGTAGTTCCATAAATGACCTCTAGGGGTCAGCGAGGAGGCATGGTGGTGCGAAACCAATGAAAGTCTGTGCAATGGGTAACTCATTAAAGATCTTGTTGAGGATGCAGTCAAGATAATCAGATTAACCCCTAATCCTTATTTGAATACATACAATAAGAGGGAAGTTGGACGAAAAAGTATAAACAGTTAAACCATTGAGTGCATTCAGGACTCCAGGACAGTTCTCAACATCATGCTGTTCTCCTTCTCCCCCCCCCCCACCTCCCCGCGGCCCACCAGGGGACCTGACGAAGCCGCTGCCCCAGACCGTGGCCGGGGAACACGAGGACAAGGTGATCCAGTCCCGTTGGCACACCCGGGACCTGGCCTTCCTCTCGTCCTCCGCAGACCGGACGGTCGTCCTGTGGGCACGCACCACTGGCCACTAGCACTTAGCACCTAGCCACTAGCACCTAGAGTTAGTTAAGGCTTTTACGAGCACAACAACACAGACTCCTCATGTCTCTCGCCCCTGCTGATAGGATGTCCCAACTGCCGTGTGTGTGTGTGTGTGTGTGTGTGTGTGTGTGTGTGTGTGTGTGTGTGTGTGTGTGTGTGTGTGTGTGTGTGTGTGTGTGTGTGTGTGTGTGTGTGTGTGTGTGTGTGTGTGTGTGTGTGTGTGTGTGTGTGTGTGTGTGTGTGTGTGTGTGTGTGTGTGTGTGTGTGTGTGAGGAGTTGTGTTGGTCACTGATTGTTGTTTGGTGTGTCTGTGTGTTGTATTAGCTAACAACCTCATTGGTGGATATTTTTATTTAATAAAAAGAATTGTTGAACATGGTACTAAAGCAAAAGGTGTGTGATAGGCATTGAATTTATGTGTGCGTGTGTGTTAGTCTACTTGTATGTGCGCTTTTGCAATCATGTGCCTAATAGCTTTCTCTTCAATGTGTACTGCTGTACATACGCACTGAATGTCACTGCTTGTCTTAGTGAGTGTGTGTGTACACGTGTGTGTGTGTGTGTGTGTGTTACATTATGCAAACTGAACCTTATAGTTTCAATGCAGAAGGAGACCCAAGCTTGCCATGTTGAAACTTGGCGGTAGTCAAAGCACAGATTAGAATTTCCCCCCTTAAATCACACCGGACTGCAGTTGTTTCTAATCTCTTTAAGAACTTTTTTCACACCCAGTGTACATTTTTGTTTGTGATGTCTTCTGTGTGCATCTTCAAGCATGGGTTTTCAAATTGGAAGCCAGGGCCAACACCAAGGGTTTATGAACTGAAGTCAATGTGGCTGTTGAGCTTTGGGAAATAGGGGATGTCCTCATAAGGTGTGTGTGTGTGTGTGTGTGTGTGTGTACATATGCATGTGCACATATGCATGTGCACGTTTAATTACACAGCTGTGTTTGGGCACATTGTCTTCTAGTCGACACATATGCACTTGATGTTTCTGCTGTGGCCTAATTTGAACCTTTAGTCAACCGTTGTGCCATTTTACTGCATTTCCTTTTCCTGTATGAAAATAAAAAGTCTAAAAGTAGTGTTTAAGACCGTTAACACGACCTTGTCTAGTCAAACAAAGGGTTTAATGTGGACAAAATAATATTTGCATGTAGAATCCCCACATTCACGGGGTTTTACTTTAGCCCTGCTATTTGTCATACCTTACTATGTATTGCCAAGTAAGTTATAATCAGACACACATCGGTTTCTAATTATAATATTAGATATTTGTCCTCAAACCGATGGATTGCGTGTGTTAAATAAAAAGAGAATGTCGATTAATGTTATAAATACTGAGAAATACTTTTACCTTTGTTTTATTTAAAGGTGGAAAGTAGATGTTTTATTTGAAAAGCTTTAGTCGCGTTACTCATTTGCCTTACAGTGTAATAAATGAATGCAAATACAGACCATTGATTACCCTTTGGATATATAACAACGCATATAACATAACTATGATAGATGTTCTTGTGGAGGAAATATCGTGTGTGGTTGCTTCATGGGGCCTGAATCAAAGGGGACACAACTTCATGAAGTTCATGAATATTACAAGGGATTACAAAATAAAATCTAGGAGGTGAAATTGATAGTGATTTCTGTCGTTTTTATTCAGTAATTCAGTTATTTAACATTGTTTTAGCAATAGCTAAAGAACAGTGTTGCATTGATGAAAAACCGATATTAGGATTTAAAGAATGTTAATTAAATATAACATAAAATGAATGTATTGCCCACATGCGATGGAAGTGTAAGATTATCATTAACAGTACTTAAAATTGAAATGTGTAGTTCAAATTTATAACCTGATCAGTTTTAAGTGTTTCATCAATTTCACGAGCTCTGTACATTTAGATTCACCAGTGTCATCATATTCATCAGTTGTTAAATACAAATTACTCAAACGATGCAATCAGCCATTGCCAGAACCGATGAGCAACTTCCAAGCGAAGATGCAGAGAAGACATGAGAATGGACTGCATTTATGCAGCGCTTTTCTGAACAGTGGCTGGCCACTCAGAGCGCTTTGCAATTTGGTCTTCACATTTACACACCTTGTCAGCCGTGCAAGGCAACAGCCATCTCGTCTGGAGCAGTTGGGGTAAGGTGTCATGCTCAGGGACACCTTGACACTTGGCTAGGCGGTGCCTGGGATCGAACCACCAACCTTCGGGTGGCCGGACATCCCGCTGCCGAGAGATGTGGAAAAGGTTGGGTGAGGGAACACAAGCAGCAAGACGAGGACCTGTGAGAAGGTATGATGATGATGATAAAAGAGGGTTGGAAAGAAGGATGGAGGGAGATAGAGAGATGGTCAGCACCACAGTGGGAAGTTAAAAAAGCAGGGATAGAGGAACAGAGCGTGGGGGGGGATGGGGATTTACCTTTATTTTTTACGCTGCCCTCGATCATTCCCGCTTTTGTTGGCTGGACAATGGGAAGCAGGAGGCCCAGGGATAAAACAGATAGGCCCCCAGCCTCCAGCCACTAACCACGGAGAGACAGGAGAGAGAGCAGCTCACCTAGCAACACTAAGGTACCCCAACAACCTACTTCTTGTTTTAACAGAATTTCTGGCAAAACTCTTGTAATGTTATGCGATTGTACGTGGATTCTCACGGGTCGAGATTCCTTAAAAATAACATATCGTCTAAAATTGTGACCTGGGGGAATATTTACAGCTATAGGATGATGGAAAAGGGTGCGTAGACATGTATGTCTATTACAATAATCGTCTTTTTACTTTGAGACTTGGTCTGGGTTTCATTGCATTATATGTTCTTCCATCATCAAAAAGTATCCATTCCAAAATAACTTCATGAAATTAAGATTAAGGTATGTGACTGCTGTAAGGGAATTCACTTTGGAGTGATTTAATTAATCCTAAAACTAAGTCTAACACTGCAACAGTGTGTGGTTTGTGTGTGCTGATTTTCTGAAAAGTGCTCAGCCCATGTGTGTGTGTGACAGAGCAACAATGCTGACAGTTATTTCTGCTGCTCGGCCTGGGGACAGGAGTGTGCGGGTCATTGAAGGGACTTAAGTCAGTAACAATGGATCCCTGGACTGTCCCATCAGCACTCTCTTTGACAGGAGGCCATGTTGGCTAAACTGTTTTGTTGCCTTTGTGTTGCTTTTTTTACATATTGACCATGTATATATTATATAGAAATTTGCAGACTACCAATATTGTACTACCACTAAACCGGAAGGCTTTGCCATTTTCATATTGACACGACTTTGACAGCAACATATAATTATATGATATAATATAAAAACATAATATACTGAACCATCAACTCCCTAGTTAATAACAGCCCTGTGGATGAGTCCACCCATCTAGTGCACAGCCTTTGTTTCAGTATGTCTACATTTAAAGAGAATGGGCCTTATTCACCTAGCGGCCATCTTGGTTCTAAACGTGAGCTTCAGCTCACAGCTAGCATTTAGAACCAAGATGGAACCATATGGCCACTAGGTGACTAAGGCCCATGTATAAACCATACAAGGATAGTAGAGAATCCTCCAGGACCCTAATGGATTCAATAATAAAGATGTAAAGTAGCACCTAAAAAATGATGACTTCTTCCCTTTTCACAGAATGTCTGGCCAAACTCCTGTAATGTTATAACATTTTGGTGCAATTTGGTCATAATTCTCAATGGTCGAGATTTTTCATCGATCACCTAAAAGTGTTAATTGGGGCGACATTAACAACTACAAGATTATGGAAAAGGGTTCTGCAGACAGGTTTGTATACTGTATATAGAACCCCTCTTTGTGTGACATTTGAAGAGCACTCCTCACTCTCTCCTCGGTGGTTTTTCAGGAGGTCAGCGCTTGCCAAAGCTTCTCCTCGATGCTCTACACGCTAGCTGGAGGGGGCACACTCTGCGGGGTGGTGTCCCTCGTGCTCCTCATCGTCTCCACGGTGACCGACTTCTGGATGCAGTACCGCTACTCGGGCAGCTCAGCCAATCAGGGGCTCTGGAGATTTTGCATCAATCACAAATGCCACGCCCACACCATGACGGTTGGTGAGTCAACACGAGTCCTCGGCCATCCATGGGTAGATCGAATCTCCATCGACCATCTTTTCCGCATGGGACGTAGTGTGGGTCAGCTTGTGTTTGAGAGAAAGCCACATACAACACACACACACACACACAAATGGGAAGGATAGTGAAGCGTGTTCATAGGTTTTCGACAAATGGTTAGTGTACAACCTTTTGGGTTTTTTGTTGTGTGGCCTCAGCTTTCTGGGACGCGACCCGGGCGTTCATGCTGCTGGCTGTGCTGAGCTGCTTCGCCGGCGTGGTTCTGGGCCTCAGCGCCTTCGCTAACGGCACCAAGAGCCGGAGGGTCCGCACCGGAGGCATCGCCCTGATCCTCTCAGGTAACACACACACACACACACACACACACACACACACACACACACACACAGGTGGCCCAAAATAGAGTTCTATTGTTTCTGATCTGGGTGAAATGGTCAAACTTGTATCATACTTTTCTGCTTATCTCTAAACTGTTCCAATATATCATTTCAATATGGACCGTCACAGGTTCAAGTTCACATGCAAACATTTGAATGTATTAAAAAGGACAATACAACCCATATTATCTTGACAGATTTCATTCCATATCGAATTGAGTGTTACGTTTAGCATTGTTCCTTGGCAACATTAATCATGAAACAAAGGAAAGCTGTGATGCTGCAGTGTAGTTAACCTATGGCACAGTTTCATCCATGGCATGTGAGACTGTTTATTGAAGTGTTGGACCGTTTGTTTCCTGATCCACAGGGTTCCTGGCTCTGCTGGCGCTGGCTATTTACACTGGTGTGACGGTCTCGTTCTTCGGCAAGAGGTTCATGGACTGGCGGTTCTCCTGGTCCTACATCACAGGCTGGGTGGCCATCATTCTGGCCTTCGCTGCAGGTGAAATAAACACGGCATCTGAGACTTGTTATGAGAGTCATGCAATGTATCCTTTCACATGATCCATTCTGTTCATTTAGAAGTGTGTGTGATTCAACTTCTCTGTTGTTTCTGGTGACACAAGAAATGCGACCTCAGACTGGAAGGCCTCCCGGTCCGAACTGACCAATCTTGTGGATGTGCACGTTTCTAACCGTTTCTCCTGCTCCGTGTGGACAGGCGCCTTCCAGCTCTGTGCGTACCAGAAGACTGTCGGAGAACCCGCGCCACCGAACATCCAGGACACCTGAGTCCCGCCTGAAGCGGCCAAAACTGTTGGAACGAACCAGCGTACTGCGTTGAAAATAAAAAAGGTCAAAAAAGGTCACAGCTTTGAAGGTTGTCTAGAATAGAATAAAGATGAAAGAATATTCATGTCTCGAGTGATTTCCTAACTTTGCCCACCTTAGGTAATGTAAAAGTGAAAGCAAATAAGTTATTTCAGTTCGTCTAGCCCCTATGACCCAATCTCGTGTAGGCCAAAACACACAAAATAGCCAGAGAAACCATTCTCCCCATATGTAGGACTACTGTCAGGAAGAACACACAGGATGCCCATTCAAATCCACATCAGTAAAGGTCGTCTGACATCACGGAAAAGGTGTGCTTCCAGATTTGGCAGAGATTTATTTTTATTTTTTAGAAAGTCCCTTTCAGAAAAGTAGGTTGATAGAATACACACCAACATGTGAATAACAAAATATAATATAGATAATAAAATCAATCCTACCGAAAGTGAGTCTGGTCCATCATTTCACCTTTAGAACCGTGTACACAGAACAAAAACGTTGCTGCCATCATGGGTGCTAAAAGAACCAGTATAACGAGTCTGTATGTCCTCAGCTAACCGCTAATACCTATTCACCTATTCATACTGTGCTATTGCATCACTTACTCCTATCAGGAAGTGCATTCGTTTTAATCATAGGCCATGAATGCTCAAATGACAGCACTCTGACTTTCTTTGGAGCTACATTTACAAATGAACTAAAAATAAATGTCAACTGCCACCAATAAAGCGGTCACCAACTTCTCAGTAGCTTCGGATGCTAAAATAATCCAATTCATTTTCAGAATATGAATTCCAGAGGAAGTTTGAACGACTTAAAATAAATAAACTTTTCCTTCCTTCATGATAAACGAACATGCAACGCCTCGTAATAGTGTAAACACATTTTCCAATCGACATTTCCATTTTGTGTTTAGTATTCAAATTGTCACATGCAATAAGCAATCTCGCCGCACAGACATCCGCTGGATTTTGTTTAAAGATGAGTGAATACAGTTTCCAGTGTAATATAAACCAATTGGCCTATTTGTACTGCATGACCAATTGCTTTGTAAATATTATTAAAGAGTAAGATCCACTTCTTCATCACACACACACACACACACACACACACACGTAATTCTTCCAACACTTGATTTATTTTAAACAATAACAAAGCCATCTCACAGAGACCACTTTGAATGACATAATGCAAATAAATATATATCTATATATGACCATAGAATTAAAGACAACAAAATCGGTACAAATCATTTGTTAACAACACTTTGAATAGTGCAAAAAAAAGAAAGAAATCATATTGCCCTCGTCATTGAGTTTCTTGCATTGCATTCTTCGAGGGCAGTGATTAGTGTGCACTGCCCCTCTTGCCACCTAGTGGGTGGGTGGTGGTGGTGGGGGGGGTAGAGGTTGATGTAATAAGAACTGACAGTACTGCACCGTATGACATCACAGGCAAAAAGCACCATCACTCCAGGGCGGAGATGGGGTAAGATGTACGGCTGTTTGATTTAGTCAGGATTCGATTATGTGTTTTCATTTTGCATCGGGGGGGGGGGGGGGGGGGGGGGCAAATGATTTAAAAGTCATGCGATGGTACAGGTTCTGAGACACGTAAAAATGTAGTTGCATAAAAGAACAGATAAAGCAAGACAAAGTGCTAAAAGCCCCCCACGGTGATCGGCGAAGACAAGTGAAGGCTCTCATTTAGCGCTCCGTACCCGGGTGAGGGTCAAGGGTCAATGTGTCAATGTGCACCTAGCCCGGAGAGTAGAATCAGACCATCGGGTCGGCGACAAAGAGGTGAGCGTTAGGCGTGAACCCCAAATGCCTCGTCGACGTCAGCACCCACCTTCCCCCTGAGTGACAAATAAAATACAATAAAAAAATATATGTGTCTTAGCACCGTCAAGAAAAAGAAAGAAAATAACAACACAAAACACAGGACACACCGCTGCCCTCCTCTGCCCAGATGGGATGTTTTTGGGAACCAGGACGGGCCAATCACACGTCTCAATAAAGTGCACAGCTTCTTCACCCTCACCATTCTGTTTTTTTTTTGTTTTTTTAAATTACACCATTCCTTGTCGAGACACACCAAACGTTCAACTTTAAAAGAACAACATAATAGAAAAGACTTAGTTTTTTTTGTTAGATATATACATGCATAATCACTTGTTGCATATTGAAATTTTGTTTTTGGACCACCGTATTTTTCTTTTGTTGAAACCTCCGACCTCACAGTAACAGTGTGGTTTTCATAGTTTAGAAATCTAAAAAGGATCTCATCACATTTTAGGTGGCTAAAATGAGATCACAGCGATCCACACACACACACACACACACACACACACACACACACACACACACACACACACACACACACACACACACACACACACACACACACACACACACACACACACACACACACACACACACACACACACACGCAGAGCTAGTCACGTGGCGGTGTCAACTCCGCAAATACAGTATTGGTGTCATTTTATAAATATCCTAGTTAAAATGCCGCCTGATCATCGAGGGCCTTGACCAGAACCCTCCCCCGTTTCCTAGAACACAACGCTATCGATGCATGGGAAAAGGCATCAGCGACAAGGCCCAACGATGGTCTTAGAACCGCAACCGCTTTCCCGGACCAAGTTGTCGTCAGGACAGGTCGTCTTACGTAGAACCGATCGGCCAAGCTATGTCCAGCTAGCCTGCCTCCATCCGAGTGAGCTCGTGCATTAGGAGCCCGCGTCGAAAGTGGCGGGGAATCAAACCGCCAAGCATTGATCATTAAAGAGATTTAAATCATTCCAAACGCTGGGGTGGGGGTGGGGGGGGGGATTAATACTGTACTCAACGACGATTAACGAGGGGGAAAAAGGGAGAAGACAAGAGAGGTTGTACAGGCCTTTCGGGAGAGAATAGAGCCCGCCTCGGGCCGATCTGACCTCGGTAGCTCAAGCAAATCATCATTTCAACCCGAGTACCCAACGACTGGCGACCGAGTGCACACAATGCAAATTTGTGTAGACACCCACCGGGAAAATGTGGTAGGGAAATGCAAAGAGGACACAGGAAAAAGCCATTGAAAAGTCATCGCCCCGCACCCCATGCGAAATACGCACACCTGGTGCATCTTTGGTTGTGTGCAGCACTGGATCAAAGGGGTGCAGGCAGTGGAAGAGAAGGAATAACCGATTCCCATTGAAGGAAGAAGAGGAGAGGCGTCGCCATTAGAAAATGTTTGTGATCAGTCTGGTCAACACTGTGGCACGTGTTCCCAGGAGTCATTTGGCTTTGGTATGAAACCACACAGACGCACACTGCAACCAGGCAGTGGGTGTTTGTGTGTATATGAGATGCATGTCAGCTTGGCTCTGGACCGGTGCGAGGGTTGTGGTTCGTGTGTGTGGGGGGGGGGGGGGGGAAACTGTGGAAACCCCAGTGTTTCCACAGAAGGGTGTCAGTGGGAGATTGCACAGGTTAGCCAGCTGTTCCTGCAGGCCGTACCAGCGACCAGAGGGGCAACGGGGGGGAGGGTAGTGGTCTTCCAATCACAGTTCAAGTAATTTTCCGGCTAAGCCAATGAGGGCTATGTGTCTTGATACCTAAAGAAAAACAGAAAGAAGGAGAGAACCAGTTTAGTTTTGAAATAATACTGAATGCCACAACATTGACAACAGCAGATTTACATTCCGTGACAGAGAGACTGCACCCATTACACGGACAGAAAAAAGAAAAGAAAAAAGGACATAACTGCTAGTCATTCATCACCATGACTAGGAATTAGCGTTTACTTTGAAAAGGAGGAATGGTGTGAAACGTTTTGCAGACCAACTTTGAACATAGCCACCCGAAAGTGACGACTGTTTGTGTAGAGTGGATCCTCCAGATCTCAACAGCACAAGAGAGAAGAGGCGTTCTTACCCGCTGTTTAGAGAGAACTCTGGGAGCGCCCCCAGTAAAGTCAGCTGCTCCTCCAACGCTACGATGCGCAGGCCGATGTAGCCCGACGACAGCAGCAGTAGCATTACCCTGGCAACACACACACACAAGATTCACAGTTATAATCAACCGCCAATTCTCAAAACACTACTTCCAAGGGCGTTGGCTCAACACAACATTCCAGACAAAGTAGACGGACCGCTTGCATGCGATAGATTTCAGGTTGAAAAAACAGCCCAATTGAAAATCTCCAAATATGTTCATATCTCTGCCAGTCATGTCAAAAGGGGTGGGGCTTGCAATCAGGTGATGCTCAGGCGAGAGAATTCGAGCAGGCCTGCTGTCATGCAACACTACTCCACGCATCGTTGCTTGGGATACCTCAGTGAATTTGGTTAGTTAAAACAAGGAACAGAAGAAACCAATCCCCCCCCCCCCCCCCCCCCCCCCAGAGAGGCAGAGATCCAAAAGGAAGTGGCGATGATGAACTCACAGGAACAGGTAGATGACCAGGAGTGTGTTGAGGGTGCTAGCTTCTCTCTGGGTGAGCAGAGACCTGGCTCTCCGCTTCACACTGCACATCCACGACCCACCTGGAGCGAGAGGGAAACAGGTTAAAAACACATGTTAGGAGGATAGTTGGGTGGTTCGATTCTGGGTTCCAACTCCCTGCAGCCTAACCGTTGGGCATCCTTGAGCGAGACGCTGAACCCCCTATCTGCACTTCGACAGACATCTCAAATCACTGCAAGTTGCATTGGAAAGAAGCATCTGCTAAATGCTAATGGTACGAATGCAGTTTTTAAGAAGACCAGCTGCATACAACTTCCCTGCATTGTGGTACATGCAGAAGACCTTAAAAATATATTTGGTGACTTGGCTCTCACGCCCCCAGAGCTCCTTGGCTAAGCTGACAAATTCCTTTCACACTGGTTCAGAGGTCCCCAAACTTTACGACCTGTGACCCCATTATTTCGATATGAGAAGTTTTGCGACCACAATGGTTACATTTCGGTGCATCTGCTTCCACACACAGTTCAAACCTCACCCCCATGCCCACAGCATCAATGTCCCTGAGAAAATATGCATGTGGGCCACACGGCGTAGTGGTAGTTTGTTGGTGGCTATGGATCATTAGGCCGGCTCTTTCAATAAATATATCAAATGTCCAAAGCGTATCATTTGACAACCATCAGCCCCAGGGTTTAGAAACACTATGCTAGTTCGTTTTTGTGTTGGGGTGCGAGGACAGAGCGGGAGGGAGGGAGGGTTACCTTCTTCCATGGGCAGCTCGGACGTAGAGGAGAAAGAGGAGGAGGAAGAGATGTCTGTATGCGGCGTGTGTCGGTTCTTCGGGGAAGGAATGCTCCCATTAGGCACTGAAGACGACAGGTTGAGCCATTGTTAGTCATTCAATTACCCATTGCACAGTTGAGGAAGCATGCGACTACAGCTGTTTGTTGCCATTAATGCCTGCTGCTCATTGTTCCATTAATGTGCACATGACTTGAAACTAGCTTGAACTTTGAACATCAGCCATTTGAGTTGAAATGATGAGGCCAGAACAGAACGGCCCATCAGCAAAAAGTCAAAAACAAGATTTGAGCTGCGATATGATTACATCCCCTTTTGATCACGGCACAACGCCGTTCTGGTGGTTCAGTCCGTCGTCGCATTAGTCAAATTCAGCCGGCGCCTCGGGTTGAAGCTCACCTTTCAGTGTTGCAGTCGGAGAGGGCGCCAGCAGTGGCCCGGGGAGGGCGGTGGAGTCGAGCTGGTCGAAGCTGTCGTCAAGACTCGACTGACTGGAGTTCTGTTGGGAGGACGGCAGAAGAGCCACCACGTGAGAACGCGCGTTTGCCTTAGGTCAGTCCGATACGATGGCGTCATTAAGAGACGTATGGAGATGTCTGCTCTGCTCCCGGACAACATGAAGCGCAACGGTCATGTCAGTCAGATAAACATACGCATTATGTGATTTGTTCACAGAGGATCAATGTTCATTGTATTACATCTCCTCACACTTACATAATTACAGGGCGGCATGTGCTTTAACGCTGTGGGCTACAGAAGTATAAATGAATAAGGAAAACCTGTTCCACGTTGCTTAAGGATTTTGCCTATAGGCAGTCTTGCTATGTCAAGACTGACACGTGAAGGGGGTTTGGCACATTGGGGAAACATTGACGAGAAGGTTTAACGTGTTGGTATTAAGGTAGCCCCAACATCCTGTTCCGATTAAGGCTTCCGAGAAGAGCCAGCATTGACGGTTGTGTGTGGTCGTGAGTCAGTGGGGCTGTCGCCACCCACGGTGTCGAGTCAGTGACATGTTGAAAATCGGTGGGTTTTCTAGGCGAGTGTGTTTTGTGCCTTTTGCACATTGCTTATAAAAGCTGCTGTACTAAGAGCACAAGGGAAGTTAACACTTGCAGTACGGTTGGTGTATCGGGAACAGCTTCTCCTGTTAACGTTTCTGTGCTGGGTTTACTGCTCACGATACCGTGAGCAGTCTATATGGTTGTGGGGATGGTTACTGTGGCGGCAGGCTACTGAGGTCGGTAAATGTTACTACCATGTAATTGTAATTTTGTGAAGGCATCACACATTTTTGTCAACACAGCATCTTTATTGGTTACCATTAAATGTCTATTTATAAATGAACACCAACCAGCTGTAATAGCATAGTCAAAGGTCAAAGAGGCAGTGCACAAAATCATCATCATCATCATATTTATAAAATGTGAAGAAGAGGATGCTCACCACTAGCTTGCTCTTCTCACTGTTCTCTGCTGAAGAGAAGATCACACTGCTATTAGTGCTGCCCGCCTGTCAAGAAACAAGACAAATTATAAATGGGAATCAGTATTAAACATGGAGCCTGAAGATTAAATCACAATACCTCCAAACTAGCAAAGAGATATTGATTCATATAGCAACACACAGATCTTGACATATGACCAATATTCGTCAAGCAAATCATAAACTATTACAAAAATATTGTAATCTATACGTTTGTAGTCCTTTTTTCCCCAGACATCTTTAAAAAAAACATTATGTTGATATGTGGTTTGGCATGTTGGAGCAGAGTGGATCATTTTGGGCTGTGGTTTCGATGATCATTTTGGGGTATTTCTTGCAGCTCTAATGACCAATCCCAAGGACTCACCTCTAACCGAGGAGAGACGGAACAGAGCAGCTGGTAGCACGCGTCGCGGTTCCTCAGAGACACAAACAGGAACTGCGAGGCGAGCGAGAGACATCGACCGAGGGAGGGAGAGAGGAAAGACACATGAGCCTAAACAAGTTATAAATTAAACCAGCTCAAAGACGCAGATTAACAGTTGCCGTGCAACCACGTAAATCGGATACATCCACCCTGTTGCAACAGGCTTTGTGTCAAGTTGGAACGTGTTAGTACTGCGTCTCCATGGCAGGCTTAACTGTTGTTTTGGATATTGAAAGGCAAGCCGGGAACTGACCTTGTCTCCCTCAATGGTGCGGATGGAGAGCGCGTTTGGAACCAGCAGCGCCATGTTTTGCTTCTTCACCTTTTGGATGCAGGACACGGGAATGACCGCCTATAGCACACAGAAGGTGGATGTTACCAGCTGCCTCGAGTGAAACAATAAGATTCATGTAGCCGGATGAAATATTCAATGTAAAATAAAAAATAAATAAAAATATTGTTTGATTTTGGTTGGTATGATTTAGCAAAATGTCAGGAGAAATTGACCAACGTCAGGAATCAACGACACAAATCAGCATCCAGGGGCTGCGCTGCAGCTCACCTTGGTGTCTTTGAGCAGGACCGAGGAGTAAAAGCAGGCGTGGGTTTCTGTGATGTACAGTCGCCCGTGGTAGGGCACTTCTTTCTGCCACGCGCATATGTACGCTGGTGAGTAGACCGCACAGATTAGGATGTGAACATGACGGTTACGTTTGACAAATGAACGAATTGCAAATGAGTTGTGGCGTGACTACACATTTTTTTGGGTGATTCAGACAAAAGCATGATTCAGAAACAATTCTGTCTTTTCCTCCATTAATCCCCGTTGTGCCTACCGTGGATCAGGTCTTCACTCTCCGGAATGTCAGGGAACAGCTTATGGAATGTCTTGTTGTGCTTGACGAAGCTCTGAACACAAGAGACGGCGCATGTTATAGCGTGTGCTATGGCAACGGCACGGCTCAGCTGTGGGCTTACGAATCATGCGTCGCCACAAACGAATGCCTTCACACTCTGGCTTTTTTCCCCTTTTTAATGATCAAGGTCTCATTGAAATGATGTTGGGCAGGTCTTCACATAGGAAGACAGGCCAACCGGTCAGGAGCACAGACTTACACTTTGAGAGCCAGTGCCGTTGGTTCTCTCAAAGACTTTGCTTTCCAGATCGAACGTCTGCGACCTGCAACACAATGAACATTGTCAGCTTAAATTACTTAAATGACTGGATTTCAGCAGCAGATGATCACGTTAAAGGGTAGGAAAACTGAGCCAGGATTGATTACAAGGAAACACTTCTTTTTTTACACGGCTATCAATGTCGTCGTTGCGACATTCAATGCAAATAAGGAAATGAAAACTGCATTAACAGCCCAGAACAAAAACACAAACATGTGTCGACTTGCTCAACTGTAAACAAGTGAGTCAAGTAGGCTCCGAGCCTACGCCGTCGGCTTCACCGGCGCATTCAAACCGGTGGAGGCGGTTCTGAAGGGGTTGTTCGGCGTACCTGACAGAGATCTGTCTGGCGAGGGTCTTGTGCTCCTTCTGGAAGTCCAGCGGGGCCTCGTCCAGACTCAGGGCCTTCATGGACTCCGCCTTCCTCCTGAAGCTGCCATTGCTGATGCTGCTCTTGCTCCTCTTCACTTTGGTCGGCAGCCCGCCACCACCGCACTCTGGGTAGTTGCTGGAGGGGATAGGAGGAGGGGCGGGGAACACGGTCAACGTGACTGACAGACCTTTAAAATGTCTCCTGTGTAGCAGCAAGGGGACTTTTTTTCTCTTTTAAAGCTACACTGCCGGTGCAGATGCACGTAGTCAGTATGAGAACGATCAAGGTTGGCGGGCGGAATTTAAAGACCACGAATAACCGCCACACTGCTCAGGAGGAGGACTTCTTACTTTCTGTTTGTACTTCAAAATCTTTGACAGAGCAAATACAAAATCAACTGCAAAACTACTCCACTTGATGTTGAAACAGCTTGGAAGCTAAAAACTGCCGCAATCTTGCTGTATTGTTTGAAGACGATAGCTCACAGATTTATATGGGCCACAATTAGATGTACTGAATATTTGGCTGTGGGTTTGAATCACAGTGGCCTAGTGCCGTCTACAGTATAGACTCCCAGTGTACACAAAGGAAGGCAACACAGGTAAGGCTTATTGAGGTACTAATGAATTTTGGCTTGTGGAACTATAACCTTCCTATAGCCTGCTGCGAGTGACTTGAAATGGAAAATTACAAAGATAAGGACTCAGCCTAATGTTCATAATGTGCCTCATAAGACCACCTTTTCCCATAAATGAAGTAATCCATATGTATATTGCATCAATGCCGATGTCCCCTCGGTAAAGCTGCTTGTTTATAATTTGATAAGTGCAGGTTCTTACAATAAAAATGTTCAACATCACGCCATATTGTGGCAGCTGCCTTTGAGAAAGACTCCAAACTGAAGTTATTTCACAGAAATACTTGCAATGATTTTGAACTAAGTGTAACACTGAAACAACCAATTGCAAGGCATAAAATCCAAATGTTAAAATAAGTTAAAAAGGTAGCCAGACATTTGCCAGAAAAAGTGCCTGACATTTTATGCAAAAGGCAGCAGTTTGACCACAGCAATTCACAAACACCAAAGTATTACAAGTTAAAAGCGTCAAAGCATTCACTGGTTCCATACCTGTGTGGCAGAAATCTCTTAGAGGAGCGAAAACTCATATACCTACTAACTGCATCCATTTCCCTTCCTTAATACAAATATATGAATCACACAACAAAGAAGTTTGCCTAGGCTTCAATCCCTGCTATCAC
This sequence comes from Lota lota, assembly GCA_026745465.1. Classification (NCBI taxonomy): domain Eukaryota; kingdom Metazoa; phylum Chordata; class Actinopteri; order Gadiformes; family Lotidae; genus Lota; species Lota lota. Next base: position 216,672 of record JACYXH010000115.1, on the reverse strand, counting down.
ACCATTATAGTCCAAACACAGGAACAAAAAAGGTAATCCAATAGATTACAAAAAAGATAAGAGTCCAAGCTTTAGGACAGTGTTTGTCAGGCCAGGGCTCCAACTAGCCTCATTCTGGCTGAGATAAGCAGCTGGGCGAGTTAGAGCTAGATCTGGGAGGAAGTGGCTTTGTGTTCACGGTGGTGTGACACTCCGTCGTAGCTGACGTCAAACCAAGACACTCCCCCAAACAGACTTGCATGGAGAATGAGTGACACAGACACAGCATACCATCATAACATGGTTAGATTAGAGACTATGACAACAGTCTCCTGAGAGACTTCTGGCATCAATGCTTTTCGGTAAATACATTTGGCATTTTGAAAAGAAAGAACACATCAAAATTGATTAATAAAATATCCAACTATGCCTACAGACGTGTTTGGTGTCAGAGAAAACTCAAAATTAGGGTAAAGGTATAGTGGAATGATACATAATTACTCAATTTATTATCATAATCATTCTGAGTCAACATGTTACCAAACAGTAGTACAGACATCCACACAGGTGTCTGTGTGAAAGAGATTTGTTGAACTGCCCTCTTTATGACTATGACAAGGGCATGACTCAATTTTCCTTAAGTATGCATCTTTTACATAACTCCTGTTCAAATAGTATGCTTGTCTGACAGGTCAAAAGATCGATCTTAGAAATGAGGTTGAGCTGTGTAAAGGTTGCAAGAAGGGAATTTACTGCCGCGCTGCTGGAGAAAGGGTAGAAAAATCATTACTTAGCGCCAAGTGAGCCTGGAGCAACAGTTACAGTAAACGTTTCAAAGTTATGTGACGAAGTTCTCACAACGGTAAGGGCTATTTATACAGCCACTTTAGCTGTAAACGTCACCATGTTAACTCTGCTTTATGTTGCAATGGCTTTGGTACAATTTGGATAAGCTTAATATTTGAGGTTTAGATGTAGTCATATTCATTACACTTAATGAGCTGCGGTAATTGTATTGTTATGCAAGTGATCCAATCGATCCCATCAATAGTGAACAGTCTCATCGTTATACATAGCCTACCTCGCCTTACAACAATACCGCGTTTATCAAGTCTGGGTACGCACGAGTATGCACCATTGGAGTACTCAAACAACCGTTAATACGAGATCCAAAATTCCCCAAAAACAACTTAAAACCGCCCTACCTGGCTAGACTCCCAGGGTTGGAGAGACACATCCTCATGCTGTGCTGATTGAGAGTCTTTACCCCTGGCTTCATAGCCACCAACTAGTCCTTGTTCCCTGAAGCGAGTAGTGGACTTTTGTTCCAATCCAATGGGGCAAAGGTCGATTTGATTGCAGCGTTGGAAGCATCAGAAAACACAGCCAATGACATGCATTGTCATTTTCTCTCATCGTTCCAACACGAGACGACTTGTTTCCCTATACTATGTATGAAGCACTTACTTGTTCAACAACAGAGTAAAACATATTAATCCCCATTCCTTATTACAATGAGAGCTGGGACCATAATGCCCTATATCATTGGTAGGCAGCATAAGAATGAGGAGGAGCACGGTTTCCCACCCTGGCTGTGATTAGATACACGCCTGGCCACACAGCTAGAACATACTGCCAAAAGGTGGCTCCTATTTAGAACCAGTTGATGCTTGTTAGAACAGCATACATAAAG
>JACYXH010000115.1:202500-210000 GCA_026745465.1 Lota lota | reverse complement strand
GATTGTGTGACAGTTGATCCCGCTCAAATCCAACACTTCCTCTAGGAACTGTGGTCATTTTAGTCACAAGCCACGCCCTTTTTTATGCCACGCCCTAATTGAAAAAACATGGGTACCATGTTGTTCAGAATTTAATCTTGAACAACGTTTGTATTGGAGCCAAGATCATAGGACTCCACCTTGATGTCGATTTAAGCATTTTTGTGTTCGGGGTTGTTAAGCCACACCTTCTTTGAAAGTTAATAGCTCCTGGGGGCCTTATGCTTTATTGCAGAGTCTTTTACTGAGGAATGATTAAAGATATTGGTCCATAGGTTATGTGTGCCCAAGGATTTCTGTGTATGTCAAAAAACCTAGGACTTTTAAGGTTTTTAATTTTTTTCACAAAATTCAAAATGGCGGAAAATCTATCATGGCGGAAGTCATAGGTTCTTGAGGCATATTTGTTCAGCATGAGAAGATGCATATATGACCAAAGTTTCATGACTGTAGGTCAAAGTAGTCTGGAGATATGATTTGCCTATTTTGGACGATTGCAATAGCGCCACCTTTGGGCCAATCAGTGCAATTTTTTCACACAGATATTCTATAGTCCTCTTCTACAGCTGTAGCTAGTTTTTATCAAAATTTATCAAGCGGTTTAGGCTGTGTAAGTCGATTTTACGCTATATAATAATAATAATAATAATAATATCAGCAATAACAAGAGGTTGTCTTGGACTTCGTCCTCGACACCCTAATAATAATAAAACCAGCAATAACAAGAGGTTGTCTTGGACTTCGTCCTCGACACCCTAATAAAACCAGCAATAACAAGAGGTTGTCTTGGACTTCGTCCTCGACACCCTAATAACGAGGTTTATGCAGACGAGGCAGACCAGTAAGACTTTTAAAGATTTTATACAGTTGATGAGGTTGGAATGGCCTCAGCTCAATTGCGGTGATTGGCCTTCGATGTTTTGTGAAAGTGTATCAAAGTCAGGGTTCAGCAGTTACGCTCGTTTAACGCTTTAAAATAGAATCATAACCGGCATAGCATTTAGACACACACACACACAAAAGTGGCAAGTGCATTGCATCAACATTGCAAACAGTTAGGTCAGTGCTTACTGCTGACATTGTACTGTATTGTTTTTGGTTTAAATCAAGGAATAAGCTTTACTTTGATCAAACACTGTTTAGAAAAGTGAGAGAAAAGTATTATATATTGTCATACAGTATGAAGATAATGATAGTAAATGGATTGTTTTTAATGTAATGACAGCTTGAGACACACACACACACACACACACACACACACACAAGTATTGTTTTAGGTTTGACTCAAGGAAGTATTATATATTGGCATACAGTATGAAGATAATGATAGTTAATGGATTGTTTTTAATGTAATGACAGCTTCAGACACACACACACTTTAGTTGTACAAGCTATGGCAGTTATGATTGTATTTTTAACTGTTTTTAAAGAAAAGATAGCTTCAGACACACACACACTTTAGGTTTACTTTGATCAAACACTGTTTAGAAAAGTGAGAGAAAAGTTTTATATATTGTCATACAGTATGAAGATAAAGACACCTTAGGTTTACTTGGATCAAACACTGTTTAGAAAAGTGAGAGTAAAGTATTATATATTGTCATACAGTAGGAAGATAATGATAGTTTGAGTGGTTCAATGGGATTGGAATCAAGGCATTCTCACCGTTTTGAGCCTCTGGCAGCCATGTTTTTGGGTATAATTTGAAAAGTGAGATATCTATCTTGTTCGGAATTGCATGCTGAACAACTTTTCTATTATACTCAAGATGATCGGAGTCCATATAGATTTTTGAAAAGGCATTTTAAGCCCATTCTGACGGTTGTTTGTCTCTGGCGGCCATTTTGTTTTACAAAAATTAATATCAGAAAATGTAATCTTGTTCAAAATTCCATGCCCAACAACTTTTGCATTGGAAACAAGATCATAGGAATCCATCCCGATGTCGAAAAACGCATTTACGTCCATTCTGACCGTTTTTAGCCTCTGGCGGCCATGTTGTTTTACCAAAAGTGAAAAAGTGGAAACAACATTTTGTTCACAATTTCATGGCCAACAATTCATCAATTTTACTTAAGATCATAGGAGTCTTCCTTGATGTCGAAAAAAGCATTCAAATCAAAGTTTCAGTTTTTTTCGTCTGGCGGCCATGTTGTTTTGTCAATCAACTTATATCTTATTTAGGCATTTGAGGTTTATAATCCTGATTGTGTGACAGTTGATCCTGCTGAAATCCAACACTTCCTCTAGGAACTGTGGTCATTTTAGTCACAAGCCACGCCCTTTTTTATGCCACGCCCTAATTGGAAAAACATGGGTACCATGTTGTTCAGAATTTAATCTTTAACAACGTTTGTATTGGAGCCAAGATCATAGGACTCCACCTTGATGTCGATATAAGCATTTTTGTGTTCGGCGTTGTTAAGCCACACCTTCTTTCAAAGTTAATAGCTCTTGGGGGCCTTATGCTTTATTGCACAGACTTTTACTGAGGATGGATTAAAGATATTGGTCCATAGATTATGTGTGCCCAAGGATTTCTGTGTATGTCAAAAAACCTAGGGCTTTTACATTTTTTCATGTTTTTCACAAAATTCAAAATGGCGGAAAATCCATCATGGCGGAAGTCATAGGTTCTTCAGGCATATTTGTTCAGCATGAGGAGATGTATATATGGTCAAAGTTTTATGACTGTAGGTCAATAGGGTCAGGAGATATGCTTGTTCAAAGTTTGCATTTTCATGCGATTGCTATAGCGCCACCTTTGGGCCAATCAGTGCAATTTTTTCACACAGATCTTCTGTTGTCCTCCTATTCAGGTTTAGCAAGTTTTTTTCAGAATTAACCAAGCGGTTTTGGCTGTGTAAGTCAAACACTGTATATTAATAATAATAAAACCAGCAATAACAAGAGGTTGTCTTGGACTTCGTCCTCGACACCCTAATAACGAGGTTTATGCAGACGAGGCAGACCAGTAAGACTTTTAAAGATTTTATACAGTTGATGAGGTTGGAATGGCCTCAGCTCAATTGCGGTGATTGGCCTTCGATGTTTTGTGAAAGTGTATCAAAGTCAGGGTTCAGCAGTTACGCTCGTTTAACGCTTTAAAATAGAATCATAACCGGCATAGCATTTAGACACACACACACACAAAAGTGGCAAGTGCATTGCATCAACATTGCAAACAGTTAGGTCAGTGCTTACTGCTGACATTGTACTGTATTGTTTTTGGTTTAAATCAAGGAATAAGCTTTACTTTGATCAAACACTGTTTAGAAAAGTGAGAGAAAAGTATTATATATTGTCATACAGTATGAAGATAATGATAGTAAATGGATTGTTTTTAATGTAATGACAGCTTGAGACACACACACACACACACACACACACACACACAAGTATTGTTTTAGGTTTGACTCAAGGAAGTATTATATATTGGCATACAGTATGAAGATAATGATAGTTAATGGATTGTTTTTAATGTAATGACAGCTTCAGACACACACACACTTTAGTTGTACAAGCTATGGCAGTTATGATTGTATTTTTAACTGTTTTTAAAGAAAAGATAGCTTCAGACACACACACACTTTAGGTTTACTTTGATCAAACACTGTTTAGAAAAGTGAGAGAAAAGTTTTATATATTGTCATACAGTATGAAGATAAAGACACCTTAGGTTTACTTGGATCAAACACTGTTTAGAAAAGTGAGAGTAAAGTATTATATATTGTCATACAGTAGGAAGATAATGATAGTTTGAGTGGTTCAATGGGATTGGAATCAAGGCATTCTCACCGTTTTGAGCCTCTGGCAGCCATGTTTTTGGGTATAATTTGAAAAGTGAGATATCTATCTTGTTCGGAATTGCATGCTGAACAACTTTTCTATTATACTCAAGATGATCGGAGTCCATATAGATTTTTGAAAAGGCATTTTAAGCCCATTCTGACGGTTGTTTGTCTCTGGCGGCCATTTTGTTTTACAAAAATTAATATCAGAAAATGTAATCTTGTTCAAAATTCCATGCCCAACAACTTTTGCATTGGAAACAAGATCATAGGAATCCATCCCGATGTCGAAAAACGCATTTACGTCCATTCTGACCGTTTTTAGCCTCTGGCGGCCATGTTGTTTTACCAAAAGTGAAAAAGTGGAAACAACATTTTGTTCACAATTTCATGGCCAACAATTCATCAATTTTACTTAAGATCATAGGAGTCTTCCTTGATGTCGAAAAAAGCATTCAAATCAAAGTTTCAGTTTTTTTCGTCTGGCGGCCATGTTGTTTTGTCAATCAACTTATATCTTATTTAGGCATTTGAGGTTTATAATCCTGATTGTGTGACAGTTGATCCTGCTGAAATCCAACACTTCCTCTAGGAACTGTGGTCATTTTAGTCACAAGCCACGCCCTTTTTTATGCCACGCCCTAATTGGAAAAACATGGGTACCATGTTGTTCAGAATTTAATCTTTAACAACGTTTGTATTGGAGCCAAGATCATAGGACTCCACCTTGATGTCGATATAAGCATTTTTGTGTTCGGCGTTGTTAAGCCACACCTTCTTTCAAAGTTAATAGCTCTTGGGGGCCTTATGCTTTATTGCACAGACTTTTACTGAGGATGGATTAAAGATATTGGTCCATAGATTATGTGTGCCCAAGGATTTCTGTGTATGTCAAAAAACCTAGGGCTTTTACATTTTTTCATGTTTTTCACAAAATTCAAAATGGCGGAAAATCCATCATGGCGGAAGTCATAGGTTCTTCAGGCATATTTGTTCAGCATGAGGAGATGTATATATGGTCAAAGTTTTATGACTGTAGGTCAATAGGGTCAGGAGATATGCTTGTTCAAAGTTTGCATTTTCATGCGATTGCTATAGCGCCACCTTTGGGCCAATCAGTGCAATTTTTTCACACAGATCTTCTGTTGTCCTCCTATTCAGGTTTAGCAAGTTTTTTTCAGAATTAACCAAGCGGTTTTGGCTGTGTAAGTCAAACACTGTATATTAATAATAATAAAACCAGCAATAACAAGAGGTTGTCTTGGACTTCGTCCTCGACACCCTAATAACGAGGTTTATGCAGACGAGGCAGACCAGTAAGACTTTTAAAGATTTTATACAGTTGATGAGGTTGGAATGGCCTCAGCTCAATTGCGGTGATTGGCCTTCGATGTTTTGTGAAAGTGTATCAAAGTCAGGGTTCAGCAGTTACGCTCGTTTAACGCTTTAAAATAGAATCATAACCGGCATAGCATTTAGACACACACACACACAAAAGTGGCAAGTGCATTGCATCAACATTGCAAACAGTTAGGTCAGTGCTTACTGCTGACATTGTACTGTATTGTTTTTGGTTTAAATCAAGGAATAAGCTTTACTTTGATCAAACACTGTTTAGAAAAGTGAGAGAAAAGTATTATATATTGTCATACAGTATGAAGATAATGATAGTAAATGGATTGTTTTTAATGTAATGACAGCTTGAGACACACACACACACACACACACACACACACACAAGTATTGTTTTAGGTTTGACTCAAGGAAGTATTATATATTGTCATACAGTATGAAGATAATGATAGTTAATGGATTGTTTTTAATGTAATGACAGCTTCAGACACACACACACTTTAGTTGTACAAGCTATGGCAGTTATGATTGTATTTTTAACTGTTTTTAAAGAAAAGATAGCTTCAGACACACACACACTTTAGGTTTACTTTGATCAAACACTGTTTAGAAAAGTGAGAGAAAAGTTTTATATATTGTCATACAGTATGAAGATAAAGACACCTTAGGTTTACTTGGATCAAACACTGTTTAGAAAAGTGAGAGTAAAGTATTATATATTGTCATACAGTAGGAAGATAATGATAGTTTGAGTGGTTCAATGGGATTGGAATCAAGGCATTCTCACCGTTTTGAGCCTCTGGCAGCCATGTTTTTGGGTATAATTTGAAAAGTGAGATATCTATCTTGTTCGGAATTGCATGCTGAACAACTTTTCTATTATACTCAAGATGATCGGAGTCCATATAGATTTTTGAAAAGGCATTTTAAGCCCATTCTGACGGTTGTTTGTCTCTGGCGGCCATTTTGTTTTACAAAAATTAATATCAGAAAATGTAATCTTGTTCAAAATTCCATGCCCAACAACTTTTGCATTGGAAACAAGATCATAGGAATCCATCCCGATGTCGAAAAACGCATTTACGTCCATTCTGACCGTTTTTAGCCTCTGGCGGCCATGTTGTTTTACCAAAAGTGAAAAAGTGGAAACAACATTTTGTTCACAATTTCATGGCCAACAATTCATCAATTTTACTTAAGATCATAGGAGTCTTCCTTGATGTCGAAAAAAGCATTCAAATCAAAGTTTCAGTTTTTTTCGTCTGGCGGCCATGTTGTTTTGTCAATCAACTTATATCTTATTTAGGCATTTGAGGTTTATAATCCTGATTGTGTGACAGTTGATCCTGCTGAAATCCAACACTTCCTCTAGGAACTGTGGTCATTTTAGTCACAAGCCACGCCCTTTTTTATGCCACGCCCTAATTGGAAAAACATGGGTACCATGTTGTTCAGAATTTAATCTTTAACAACGTTTGTATTGGAGCCAAGATCATAGGACTCCACCTTGATGTCGATATAAGCATTTTTGTGTTCGGCGTTGTTAAGCCACACCTTCTTTCAAAGTTAATAGCTCTTGGGGGCCTTATGCTTTATTGCACAGACTTTTACTGAGGATGGATTAAAGATATTGGTCCATAGATTATGTGTGCCCAAGGATTTCTGTGTATGTCAAAAAACCTAGGGCTTTTACATTTTTTCATGTTTTTCACAAAATTCAAAATGGCGGAAAATCCATCATGGCGGAAGTCATAGGTTCTTCAGGCATATTTGTTCAGCATGAGGAGATGTATATATGGTCAAAGTTTTATGACTGTAGGTCAATAGGGTCAGGAGATATGCTTGTTCAAAGTTTGCATTTTCATGCGATTGCTATAGCGCCACCTTTGGGCCAATCAGTGCAATTTTTTCACACAGATCTTCTGTTGTCCTCCTATTCAGGTTTAGCAAGTTTTTTTCAGAATTAACCAAGCGGTTTTGGCTGTGTAAGTCAAACACTGTATATTAATAATAATAAAACCAGCAATAACAAGAGGTTGTCTTGGACTTCGTCCTCGACACCCTAATAACGAGGTTTATGCAGACGAGGCAGACCAGTAAGACTTTTAAAGATTTTATACAGTTGATGAGGTTGGAATGGCCTCAGCTCAATTGCGGTGATTGGCCTTCGATGTTTTGTGAAAGTGTATCAAAGTCAGGGTTCAGCAGTTACGCTCGTTTAACGCTTTAAAATAGAATCATAACCGGCATAGCATTTAGACACACACACACACAAAAGTGGCAAGTGCATTGCATCAACATTGCAAACAGTTAGGTC
>JACYXH010000115.1:135000-197500 GCA_026745465.1 Lota lota | reverse complement strand
TCCTCGACACCCTAATAATAAGGCATTTAAAGAATACATTTTTCTGGGTGCACTTATGGGTTTTGTTATTCTCTTTTATTTTTTAGGCGGAAGTTATATTGGCAATTTCTCAAAGCGTTTTTCCTGTTTCGCTCGCATCGAGTGATGTGAGTGAGGTTGATGCAAGATTCAACTGTGTATCTTGCATCAACCTTCTCTCCTGCATAGGTGTTATCTACGCAAGAGCCCAAGGTTATGCATCTAGCCCTTAACATTATTGATTGATTTTGGGATAGCATAGTTACATAACCTATATAAAAATTACATAACAGGCAAAAAATATTAAAATCCCTTTACATTACATGACGCCTTTGTCTACAAGCAATTTGCTTAATTCACCAAATAAGCAAATTGCTTTAAATGCTACAATATAGAATCACGATAAAGTCTTTTTCTAAAAAAACATTAACAGCATGGCTCTCGTTATTTTTCTTTATAGACTGGCTCTCTTTATTCTTATTAAATTGTATTATTTGTTTACATGATAGACAGTTAATTTTACTGACTTCTTTTTCTAATGCTCCAAATGTTGTTGCTGGTTCTCCTAGATTTTTATGGTTGGAGCACAGGTGCTCCTACGTGAAAGTAGCCAATCATTATCAACCTAAACTGTAAAGTAGCAAATTATAAGACAGCTGCACCTTAATGGTAATGCGCCACAGCAACCCTTTGTGGAGGAAGGGCCACAGAAAAATAAGGCCAAAATATATACACAAAAACAGAATATTTTTATTACATACAGACAAAATGTGTCAAACCACTTATTTGAGTAAGCCAATAAATAAGTCATTGCCACCACAAATTTGCCATATCCTGAGGCATCTTTTTTTTTTAATAATATGAACGCTTCCAGACATCATGTGCTGCCGCCCTTTATGTGGAACAAGGAAGTCTCTCACACACACACACCCCCCCCCCCCCCCCCCCCCCCCTTGAGTCTAAGGTCACACAGTAGTAACTGTGAACCCCATAGCCAATTGGTCATCATGCTACAAGACCCTGACACACCCATACATTTCTTTAGTTTGTATGGATAGGTCCATTTGAACGCCTTGGGACCATTAGCCCGTCCCGTACGGTTACCGTATATTTGAATTCAGCCCATCAACACACACGGATGATTCTTGTTAAGAGGGGGATTCACGGGCAAGGGAGGGTTGGCAAATCTCATGTACAGTGAAAAGCTTTCTTCAGAGAGCAAAGCAGCCAAAATGCCCAATACAAGGGCATAGACCACCTGTGGTTGGTTCATCTGAGCTAAATATAGACTACATACACCCGAAATACCTTCAGTATGGCGTATCAGTTGATTAGTAATGACCAAAAACAGACATGGAGAAACACTGCACGGTAGCATGGGCCATATCTCGTGTGTGTGTGTGAGTGCCCAGGAGTAAATCTCCAGTCCACTGCCAGGCTGATCCACCCTGAATCTTAGTTGAGCTGGCTGGTCCACCATCGTGACGCCATTATCCACAATGATGTCAATATGACCCACATGCAGCCACAAAATGCTGTCAGTGCAGCTCCAGCACAACCCAACCAAGGCTGTGATCACATCATGTGAATACAGAGTTCTGAAAAGTACAGAATAACACCGCTTGTGTGTGAACAATTTAAGGGTCGAGTTTATGGGGCTGTTCATATTTACAGTAATTCCATGTGTAACAATATAATTTGACATTTTGGTGTTCCGGTTTTCAGTTTCATCTTGCTCTTTAATGTATTCATAAAAATGACATAGCACTTGAATGTGGATATCAGCGTTGCAATATCTTTCCAAAATATCACTAACATTACATACATTTTTCTGATTGCACATGCCATCTTCACACATTGATGAAGAGGTTTCACACACACACACACACACACACACACACACACACACACACACACACACACACACACACACACACACACACACACTTGTGGTCAGGTGGATGTTTGAAGGGCTAACGTTATATCACATGTACCATCTACACACTAAAGGCGTAACAATGAATCAATGAGTGTTTGGCTAATAATGCTAACGTCACAAGATGGCTGAAGGTTATTTACAAGCCTAAAGATGTACAAAAACATGACATGGTCCCATTATCTGTAGCAAATGGAATAGTTCCAACCCATTAACCATCTGGGGCTGCCATTAAAACCAAAAGAATACAACTATCACGCATAGAAAGTGCTGGCAGCAGACCTGGCGTTGTCCATCCATTCAAGCCCGTTAACTCTCCCAACAGGTCTGTTTCATAGTCTATATGTGAAGTCTATAGCGAAACTAAAACATTACGTTTGACAATTCGTCGCAGTCATGTTAAACAAAACCCCGAAACTAAAAATATACGCACCCGAAAAATCCATTTAAATATACAATACGATGCTAAGGGTGCTAGCGTCCACACCTTTTTGGAGACCAGCGCTGAGGTCAGAGTCGCAGACAGCAACTGTGATGGTCATTGAACGGGTGTGTTTAACCTACCTTTCTTTCATGAAGTGCTTGATTCTGACGATGGCCTTCTCATCTATCTTCCTGAGGAAGGATTTCAATCGTTCTCTTTTGTTTTCAAGCATTCTTCCCGGCCCCGGCGGTTATCTCGTCTTCGCCGACCTCCACGCCGATTCTTCCAGCGGATTTGTTTGGCTTGCTTTGGCTTTTTTTTCTTTCTTTTTTCTGTCTAGCCTCGTCTATGGCTCATAAGGATACTACGCCTAAATCAGCCGAACTCTGCCGACCAATAGGATCGAGCGAATGTCCAGAAAAAAAAAGTCATGTCAGTCTGTTTATCCAATGAGAAATGGGGCACCGACCGCCCATGACCTTATATGGGGGAAAGAGTCGCGTGTCTGTGCTTCTTCGCGTTACATTCATGGGGGGGTGGGGGGGGGGGGGGGGGGGGGGGGTGTAAGTAATTTATGTACTTAGTACATACATTTGTACTAAGACGAGAACAACGTGTCCATCAACATATGAGCCTCGAGCGTTATAAACAAAGCCTCAATAAAATAGCTTACATGAGTAAACGCTTCGAGCTCAACAAGATGGCCTACAAATGATTGGTGTTCTAGTTGTGTGGGTTCTGTAGGAGTACAACAATAATTGTAAAAAATAATCTTTTTTATGATTGTTTTAAACATCCAGCAGCCCAACATGTATCATTTTCATAGTTAACACGCTGAGCATTGGTAAATATATGGTTCTACAAATAAGAATGAAGTGATCGGACAGTCCACACTGTGTTTTTGTGGTATAGTTTAGTTTTACAGTAGTTTAAAACACTTTTTTATTTATTTATTTTTTTCTTTGTTTGAATAAATTATTGATCTTGAAAGCCTGCTAGTGAAGTCATGCTGAGCCAACAGTAAAACCAATGCCTAGTGTTTTAAGATGTTCTACGGACTGTCTGAGAGAACACAGGCTAAAAGAGAGAGAGGATGTACTGGTCTTTTGAATGATAATGTAAATAAAACCTCAAAATTAAGGTTGGCAAGGGTTGCTGACTTATCAGGACATTCAGTTAGGCACAGTTAGTGAAAACAATTCTCTTATCTCCTCCTGAGTGAGAACATTTTTATAAAAGTTCTCCACTAAACATTCTTCTGGTATCAGTTACATACTTGCTTTATATATAACTTACAATAGTATGAAAAGCACAAATTACTATTCGTCATCATCATAGCGTCATATTTATTATTTCCTTAATGCATACACCAATGGTTGGAGGCTGAGTTTATTTGCTTTTAGCAAATATGAACTGTATGAACTCAGTTAAAAAATAATATAACAAAATAAATGTAAGGAGTATAATATTTGCTTTGAGATGTGGCTGGAGGGAAAACACAAATAGCTTAACATGTCCACCTCACATCCATTCGGTTTTAGATTCTTGAGAACATTTCGGTATGAAGCAGAATATCCATTGGAACAGGGGTGTATTCTTGCATAAGGGAGGTAGGGATTTGTAGCCAACAATATGAATGAATGTCTTGACTACATACTATTCAGTAATTTAGCACTCTTTTATCCAACGCGACTCACAATGAATTATAGATACATGTCATTAATGAGCAGGCTTATTAGACCATCCCAACACTTTCCAAACAGACACCACCACCGCAACAACAACTAGCCAGTTGATTGTGATTCACATTCTTGGCTCATTCTTCAAGTCATGCCACCTAGCAGTCTCAGACACACCACACTGTTGTCACGCTATACTATAGCGTGATTAGGCTCCAAATGACCCGAAATCACATTGCATTCAACGGAAAAGTGTTACACAACACAGCGCAAAGAATGTTGCGCCATTTGTTGTTGTTGTTGTTGCTCACAATCATTGGTGACGTGGCACTGATTGAATATATTCATGTTCACTAGGATAGCACATTTTACTCAACAACACAAGAAATGGAAAATGTTCCTTATTTTGGTGTTTTTTCCTGACTGCATCCCAGGTCTGCTTCACAACAGAACAGTGGTTGCAGTGTGCAGCCTCATGACACAGCACGCGTGTGAGTGTACACGCAGAGATGCACACACACACACACACACACACACACACACATGCGCAGATGCACACACACACACATGCTGACACTCATATGCCCATACACAAATGCACAAACACACATACACACGCCTGCATACACACGCATGCAGTCACACACACACACTAACACAGACATTCATAGAAAGACAGACGCATTAACACACACACACACACACACACACACACACACACGCACAACAGGATTGGCCCGCTGCCTCCCAGTCCTATCGTCCGTTTCGGCGAACAGAGCTGACATTATGGAGGAAGTCAAGCTGAACCCGAATTGAGTGGGAGACCTCATAATCAGCAGAGAAATACCAGGGACTGTGGAGATCATGAGATCAATGACAACAGCATATTTCTAAAACATTGATCCATCTTGGTATGGCTATTCTAGGAAGGCAATCCCCTACTGTTACAATATGACACAGCAGATGATGATGACACATATTGCTTTTTAGCTGGAATAGCATTGACTGAGTTAAATGGGAAATTACTGCATCATAATTCGGAACACCCAAAACAATTCCATTAGTCTAATCTAGTCAAGTGCAGTTTCCTAATATAGTTTCTATGAAGCCATATGCATGTATATATAGTTCCCTGTCATATCGCACAGTGAGTCAGCTCTTGTGAACGTTTCACCCTGTACTGATCTATTGCAGCCTGTTTCTCACCGCCTAATTGGTCAATAGGTAAATATTGAAAAATGAGGATTTTTGTCTGAATCATCCCCAAAAAAAACAACGTTATACTTGTATTAGAAAGAAATATTAAATATATCTGGATACCTGTTTGATGTCTGATACTGGCATGTGGCATTTCCGTTTGAGACCGTCAATGTGTTAAAATGCTCCACAAATATACATAACTTAACCTATACTGCTCATAACACTCAAATATCTCTCTCGCCACTATTTTAATATTAGCTTTAACATTAACATTCCCATTTCATACGTAGCTTCAGGCAAAACTATGTGAAGGTCCCATAACCTATGTCCTATGAGAAGGTGAAAGTAAGATAACCTATTATTGAGTGTGTTTATCGGTTGGCAAGTGCTGTGGATGTTTGTACAGAATCCAGTTCCCCCTCACTATCAGTCTTGTGACCTTGGGATAACTGCGGCACCTTGAACTAAGAATAAGGCTGTCATGACGCAGGAAGTGCAGCATCTCGTCAAGAACGCAGGTGTGAAGGAGCGCTGACGATGCAGATTCTACAAGGACATCGTAGACTGGCCCACTTTAGCATAATAATGGGGTGTACTTTCATAGTTCCATGTTTTTAACATAGATTGTATAAAATCGTTTTTAAACACTGATGCCTCACAACAGCAGGAGAGTACCTGTGTTGGAAGCCAATTGTTTGAAGGTAACTGTCTGAAGCTAAGCAGATTCAGGTTACTTAAACTATCGTTTATTAATTGTTTTGGTTAAATTGGTCAAGATATTTATAGAATAGAAACTTATATATATACAGGGCTGTAGTGGAGGCTAAATGCACGTAAACTGTTTTTACGCACCTCCTACATTTCTCTCTCATTTGCTCTTGCTATCCAGCTGACATTTTTTAAACGTGAAAAAAGCAAGCCTCCTCCTACCGATGCCAGCAAAAGATCACAAAGTGAGCGGAAAAAAAAGAAAAGTTAAAATCACTCAGATATGTTACAAACTTTAGAATGCTAATAAAGAAATACTTGTCAAGATATGGTTTGCTGAAGCACTACATTTTAAATGTTGTTTTGCAGACAGAGAACACAGGGAGAGGAGGAACAGAAAGAGGAGAGACAGAGAGGAGGAACCGAGAGAGGAGAGACAGAGAGAGGAGGAACAGAGAGGAGAGACAGAGAGGAGGAACAGAGAGGAGGAACAGAGAGAGGAGAGACAGAGAGGAGGAACCGACAGAGAAGAGACAGAGAGAGGAAGAACAGAGAGGAGAGACAGAGAAAGGAGGAACAGAGAGAGGAGATAGAGGAGGAACAGAGGGAGAAGAGACAGAGAGGAGGAACCGAGAGAGGAGAGACAGAGAGAGGAGGAACAGAGGAGAGACAGAGAGAGGAGGAACAGAGAAAGGAGGAACCAAGGGAGGAGAGACAGAGAGGAGGAACAGAGAGGAGGAACAGAGAGAGGAGGAACAGAGAGAGGAGAGACAGAGAGAGGAGGAACAGACAGAGGAGACAGAGAGAGGAGGAACAGAGAGGAGAGACAAAGAAAGGAGGAACAGAGAGAGGAGAGAGAGAGGAGGAACAGAGGGAGAAGAGACAAAGAGAGGAGGAACCGAGAGAAGACAAACAGATTAAATGCCACCCACACATTTGGACCGAAAAACAACACCGACAATTAAAAAAGGATAACCCATGGCTTATTGTCAACAGGGAATATGTCGGGTGTCGAACATGCAAAAAAGTCACATCCCTTGGACGATTTAAAGAAACAGGCATATGTCTGTCAAAAGAATGGTCAAGCACCAAAGTAACCTACAGCCACAATGGTGACCACCAATATCAACTATCATTCTTGCGGAGCAAAATCTATAAACACGCAACATCAAAAAGCCACAATACATAGAGGAGCCACTGACACACGGTCACACCTCTGCAAGCCAGCACCTCAAGTGGAAAAAGGGGCACTCTGGACGGTGTTGTGATTCTTCTTCTTATATTATTAGTGGGCAAGCTAGGCAGTGATGTGATTTATAGTTTTTATAATATTCAACTTTTAATAGTAATTTTTCTCTCATTGAAAGGCATTGTGGAATGTTCAGAATTCTACTGTAGATGCAGTTTCTTATGTCACATTTTGTGCTACATTCTTAAAATAAACAAATATTGTTTGTACGGAATATACTTTTTTTACCGGTATATCGTGGTCCGCCTTACCTTGATCACAGAATTCATAGTTTACCCACCTATTTTTTTACCACTACAGCCCTGTATGTATGTATGTATGTATATATGTATATATATATATATATATATATATATATATATATATATATATATATATATATATATATATATAGTAAGATAAGTAATAAGGCCACACTAGTAAAGTTTGCTAGTTGTTTTCATGTTAGGCTCACTAAGGCCAATACTCCTGCAATGGTCCTTGGAGTCTTTGATAACCCATGACCCTGAGCCAATTGCAAAGAAAAAATGTCCCAACATGAAACAGAAATAATAAATATGATATCATGAATAGGACAATGATGATGATGTACTACAAAGTAAAATAATTCCATGGCTGTCGTGGAAAAACATGACATTACCAGGAATTTCCACATAGGAAATTGTTGTCTACAAGGGCAGACAGAATGCTGTTGTTTTTTGTTTCAACCTTCCCTGAACATCCGAACAGTGATGGATAACATGAGATGAAAAGGGAGATGGCTAAAATCGTTGAAATACGCCACATCATGACATGTGACCAGTAGTTTCCAGTTATATTCCAGACCTATATTGCAGACCTTGAAAAACAAGAGACAGGATCTTGGTCAAATATAATACAGATCAGATTACGTCAAATTGCATTTTGCAGACACCTATCCAAAGCGAATGCCAACAATCAAAGCCGAAAACTAGAGAGAAGGCAGCAGATGAATACTGTAATATAATGATACAATGGCTGAAATCATCACAATCATT
Source organism: Lota lota (assembly GCA_026745465.1). Lineage (NCBI taxonomy): Eukaryota > Metazoa > Chordata > Actinopteri > Gadiformes > Lotidae > Lota > Lota lota. The sequence continues at coordinate 189,270 of JACYXH010000115.1, read as the reverse complement.
TTAAACTTCATTCACTGAGCCCTGGATAATGCCTCAACATTGTGTTCGCTCCAAAACAAGGTGCTAAACGTAGTAAACGTTTCCCTGTAAAGCGCTTTAATATGAGAAGCATCAGACATATATATACAGTATGAAACACCAGCATCAGGTTATCCACCATTCAGCATGTTGGCATGCGGAGGTGAAAAAGGTCACTGCTTGGCCATACAGACCCTTCCTCCGATAAGGTTGAGGTCTGGCTGGGGGGTTTGGGGTAAGGTTTTGGGGGGGGGGGGGGGGGCCTCTCACCTATTATAAGGTATCACCTTACCTACAACACTGACACATTGTCCGCAACCATCTCCCATGTGACATTCTTCCCCATTTCGCTCATTCACAAATATAGTAAAACAACTTCCCTTATAGTCGACTCTTAACGTGTTCAGGCCTATACTCATCATTCATGTGCAGCACGTCTAACGGTCTAGGCGCGATGGAGGATTAACCTTGACGTAGCCATGTCTTGTGTTATGAAGAAGCTCCTCGCGTGAATCAGCGACGGCTCGGGTGTCATTCACATGATCCTCGGCCTACCGCAGATCAGGTTCCCCCATGCGGGGGACAAGCAGGCCTCTTTTCGGCCTGCTGCTGTTACCTAGCTACCCTCATCACTAATTCAGCAGTAGCAGCGAGCTGCCCTAGGTGTTCCGCTAGGGGTTCCTGACAGCAGCAGGGACAGTTTCTCTGCGCCCCGGCCAGAGAAGCACACAACCCAGGCTCCAGGACGAGGACGACCACGGTAAGAACGGAGCCCATGGAGAACGGAGAGGCCAAGAGCCCACGGACCGAGGAAGAGACTGTGGCGATGGCGGCAGTGGCCACGGACACTGGGTTCCCTGATGACGAACGGAAGGGCCAAAGCCAGACAACCAGCCCTAACCTGGAGGGCTCAGAACCCACGGCACCACCGCTGCCCCCTCCGTCGCCACCTCTGCCGGGCCCAGCGGAGTACCCCAGACCCAGGCTCGTGTTCCACACCCAGCTGGCCCACGGGAGCCCCACGGGCCGCATCCACGGCTTCACCAACGTCAAGGAGCTGTACGCCAAAATCGCAGAGGTGTTCAACATCTCCGCCTCTGAGGTAAGGGACGACGCGCAGACTGCCATGCATTCATTTGAATTTGTATTACACAAGCTACGAGTTCACACAGGGTGAAGAGAGAGCTACTGCTTTGTTCACGGTTGAACACACTTCCTGGCCAGGTAGAAAATTAAACTGACACAAGCCAAAGGTGGATAGATTTGATCGTCAGGCAGGTAAAACTATTCAGGGTTACATATTAAAATGTCTGATTGGCAAGTAGATTTTTCCACTCTGGCAGGTAGAAAAACGAAATACATTAATGGACCCTGCTTGGAAATGATAACCAATTACCAGCATAACAGCTTGGTGTCTGGTTTGTACAAGGCAATGTTGTTGTAAAATGAATGATTGACAGTGGTAATAACCACTATAACCGTGGCGGTCTGACGAGGTCTGTGTCGGGTGCTGTGCGGTGCGAGGCGGGCTAAGGGGGAAGGTGTTACATTTCGGCTCTTTCGACAGTGTTTCCATGATGCCCTCGCTGAACAGGGTTTCACCTCGTCGCCACCAGCTGTCTGAGCCGGCCCTCATTCGATCCTTAGTCGGGATCAATAATGCAAATAAATAAACGGAAAATGATCTTTAGTTCGACGTGTGATGCATAGCTAGTGGTGGCAAAAGTACACACATTCTTTACTCAAGTAGAAGAACAGATAATTGTGTAATAAAAGACTGGTAAAAGTAGAGGTACTAATTAAACTGCTTTACTTAAGTAAAAGTGGAAAAGTGCAGGCTCTGAAATGTACTCAAAGTATGAAAGTAGCCCTCTGACATTTCTACCTGCAGTTTCTGTGCGAAGCTAACAGAACCTCACGTCATATTAATATAACTTGAAGACTGTTAAAGTTAAACCATTTTAACTTCAAATGAAATAAACAATATGCTGAAAAGAATGAACATTAACTTTGCTCCAATGTGCAAATCAGTTTTCAATGTCAGCAGCAGAACTCGAAACATTAAGATCAAAACTAGAACAAACTTCAGGTCTAATTTAGCTTTAAACTCTTTTGTTCGAAATTTCCTAATTTCTACAGGACTGGAAACTGTACTTAAGTACAGCAACAAAGTATTTGTACTTCGTTACGTCCCACCTCTGCATAGATTATGGGGAATCATACTGATAGATTGGAAGAAGCCTTCATGTGACGAGCAGTGGTGTGTATCGAGCAGTTTGAAGTCCAGCATCTTGAGTTAAATATTGCACTATTGTATTGGGTCACTAAAGAGTTTACCTTGAAGATGGATGGCTGAATCATTAAAATGGCCAACTAATAATGCCGTGTGTGTTTGTTACATTAGGGGAAAATAGATCACTTTCATATCTATTTTCGAAAACATGATTAAGTAAAAGCATGAACAGTTAACAGATAAACATTTTGTTATTGTCCCTTTGATTTCAAAACACAATTTGTCATTGTATGTATGTATTCATTTGAATACTACTGCCATAGCTAGATGGAACAGAACTAGATGTTCTCTTCCAGCTAGGTCATTAAACTGAGTCATTTAATGGAAAGCGTATTTCTTGAGTGACTTGGTAACAAAGTGTGGTCACGTGCTACGTTACTTTTTCAGACACCTAGTGTACGGCGTAGTGTATGTGTGCAAGGTGCAGGGTGTTTGTCATAGATATATATATAGAGAGGTAATACAGGAGAGAGTATACAATTCTCTCTCTCTCTCTCTCTCTCTCTCTCTCTCTCTCTCTCTCTCTCTCTCTCTCTCTCTCTCTCTCTCTCTCTCTCTCTCTCTCTCTCTCTCTCTCTCTCTCTCTCTCTCTCTCTCTCTCTCTCTCTCTCTCTCTCTCTCTCTCTCTCTCATACACAAGTCCAACGGACATTGGACTTATCGCATGCTTATCGACGGTGCTGCCAAGGCCAGTCTAATATGTCGGTGTAAAACATCCAGTTGCACGCGAGGGGCCAATGAATTGAATGGCTTAGATATGTATCTTCACACATTCCATAGGAAGTGACCTTGACCAGCTTATCAGCATACACATACTGAAGCTACACATTCAAAGCTGTTTACACCTGCTTTTAACCGGTTTCTTTTGTAGCAACTACAACTAACATTTTGTAGGAAGGCAGTAAAATGAAAGATTTATACACAGGACACTGCCAAGTACTTCCTTATATAATGATTGATTTGAGAACTTTGCAATGCAATATTTTAAAACCACTTGCACGACCAAAACCAAGTTTGGTAGTTGGGAGCTAAACAAAGTAACAGACAGACGACAGTATATTATGTTATTAACATAGGCCATTGAATCTATGGCTGTATAAGTAGGCCAATTGTAGCAAATATGTCTACTTAACATAAGTAGCAAATTTTGACATAATACATGTAGTATGCGGCTAAAACTAATTAAATAAACACTTACTGATTAATTAATTGGTGACTGATATGGTCTTATAGTTTATAACAGAGCTAGTTGGATATTCAAGGCGTGCAATTATGAAAAGATGTTGTCTTGGCCTTTAGTGCAATCCACCAGGGTCAATTATTATAACCCAGGCTTAACCCAGGTCTACTTCGTGGGAAATTTGTATGTGGTTACCTACACTTTGATGTGGCCCCAGTACATTCCTGCACCGGGGCTGTGCAAGAACTGATGCTCAGCTGTTACTTTCATTTCAGTCATTTACAAGTCGCAAAACACGGAACAAGGTCTAGACATTTTGATACCCTCGGCTTTTGATGTTGTATTTCCGATACATTGTTCTACATCATACACATATTAACAACAACGTATTTATTAACAGTTGAGTTCAGTGGACCAACCTTATTTCTTTATGTCCGTATGATTACAGATGAAGAAATGTAGGCCTCACACGGATTGTCAATACAGTCACAGATTTCAAATGTAAGCATGGATTGTCAATCTCTTCAAACAGATTGACAATAAATTCACACAGATTACAAATATACACACAGACGTGTAATGTACGCACGAATTGTCAATCTGTTGACATTAATAATATAGAGAAAATTTTACCCCCATGGCTCTTTCGCCATAGAGTTGGTTTATCCAGTGTGTGACTAAAGTCAGGCTCAGAGAGTTTATGGGTAGCCTAATCGAACACGCTTGATTGGGGATAGTAAGACATTGATCTTTTGGTTTAGTCTGTCTGCCACCGCGCATGGCCTTGGACTGCAGTCAGATGGCAATGAAGGCCACCCGAGATCACCCAAATGACCAGCTCTGTAGTTTGTTTAGAATCACCTCTGTGTGTGGTGCTTTTGGTTGTAAAACATCACCAACATTAAATGTAAATGCAATTGAGTGTTACGACATTTAAATTTGTTTTTACTCTGTGCAACTATGCAATTTTGATGGAATACAAGTTCCTTTCTACGAAATATCAAAGATAGAAATGGCAGCTATTATAATTTATTACTGAATCCTATATGTGCTTTCAAGTCTGACTATTCGTTTTCTATTTCTCAAGCAAATACTATTTCTGCCTGTATAGGTTTCTGAAACTACACTGCCCTCTAGTGTTCAACAAAGGGGTCAACACATATAAAACATGAGTGAACACAACATCTATAACACTGACTCACCAACATAGGAAGGAGTGAAGTATAAGCTCCGTTCCAGAATTAAATAGTGGGTTCAAGGTATAGTGGATGCAGGGCCATATGGCATCATTACATTTCCTACGTGTTTATTCCTTATTGGAAGTAACCTATGTAACTTGGTCCACTTTTAATGGTTTAAAAAAAAAGTAGCAGGATGTCTTATATTAAATATTGGTTTTAATTAAATGACTTTGTTGCTGCCTCTTCTCTCTCCACCGTCTCTGCAAATCACGATCACTCATTCCGAAACGGACTAAAGCTCGGTTTTGGTGTTTTGCCCTCCAGATCTTGTTCTGCACCTTGAACTCACACAAGGTGGACATGCAGAAGCTGCTGGGGGGGCAGATCGGTTTGGAGGACTTCATCTTCGCCCATGTCCGAGGGGAGACCAAAGAGGTGGAGGTGACTAAGACAGAAGACGCCCTGGGCCTCACCATCACGGATAACGGCGCCGGTTACGCATTCATCAAGGTGGATGAGAGGATAAGGAAACCAAGACGATGGCGATATTATAAAACAGTTGGCATTACAACAGGACAGTATAACAGCTACGATTACATAACAGGACAAACCTTTCAAGGAATTTGGCCAAATTGTAATGTTATTTTCATGAATTGTGTCTACATTTTCCCAGAGTGATTTAATGGTTTTCAATAGGCGTGGGCCTAATATTCAAAGGCTCTGTTTCATATCTAGGACAGGCCTATATGCTTGGACAATATTCATATTACACAATGATTATAAATCCACACATTCAACTATGATAAAGAATCCGTTAAACAAGGCTTCACATAAGTTATATGGTGATTTACCCTACTGTTTAGAACCTCTTTTTCTGGATCACCAAACAGGCCTTGGGCGTCAGAGCCCTTCTCGTTGACACCATTTCGTACTGACCTTTGCTCCAGAGAATAAAGGAAGGCAGCACCATAGACCAGCTGAAGACGGTCTGCGTCGGTGACCACATCGAAGCCATCAACGACCAGAGCATCGTCGGCTGTCGGCACTATGAAGTTGCGAAGATGCTGAAGGAACAACCGCGAGGGGTGCCGTTCACCCTGCGGTTGGTAGAACCCAAGAAGGCTTTCGGTGAGTTGTGATGGGAAACACTTAAGCAACCAGCGGCAATGGGGTTTACTTAAACATGCATCTTTATTCGTGTACATGTATGTGTAGCAGTATGTATGTGTATGTATGTGTAGCAGTGTTATCAACTTACCCCAAACGTGTTTTTGTAAACTATGGATAACCTGGTACCTGTAATCAAAGGAACATAGTATACTCTGCATGAATAAAATGAAGGCCTAGTAGGGAATATCTGCATTTCTCATCTCTAGCCTGACCGAATGCGTCATGCGTCATGCGTCATGCGTCTCTTATAAACAGACACGTGCGTACGTATAGTATCCGGATTATTCAAATGAGCGCGTTGACGTCACAAATATGCAAACGCTCTGTCCGCTAGCTTAGAGCCCATTGTAAAAATGAATCGGTCATGTCGTCGTATTAAATGTATCATATACTCCCATGGGAAACCCCAACAATGTGTTTTTACCGTTTTAGCTTCTTCTTTTTTTTTTACTGATTAAAAATCGTGTCACAGCTTATTGAATTTGTCGACACATTGTTGGGGATGTATCGCCCTCCTTCGACCGGATAGGATAACTACATCTCGTTCAGTTGAGTCAAAGCAAACAATTCAATCCCAACTCCAACTGTACCAATAACCTTTGTACGGTTTGTACTTACAAGTGGTATCAGATCCCTCACTTAAGATGAACAATGTAAGCCTAAAGAAAAACAACCCTAACCATTATCTTTATTTAACTGAAACACTGCTTGTAACGATAGGAGATTCTGCCATGTTTTTAGTTTAAATCATTCATGAATGTTTACAATTTCCCCATTTGGAATTCAGCACAGGCATAATGCTGTATGGGGTTGTGTAGTTTCAAAGACTTGTCTTATAAACATACTGTAGGTCCAAACACATAAGTGTTAGCTACGTTACATACCTTCAACTCATGTTTAATTATTTTGAGTTCCTAAGTTATTTCTTTCAAATGAAAATACTATAATATAGAAATGTAATGAACTAATCTAATATGCAGTTTACCATTATCGTTGAGCAAATGTAGGAAGTCGTGTCTGATTTAGAACAAACTAAAAAGAACAAAAAAATGGTTGTCAGACACGCTGCAGAACAAACGATGGGAAGCCAAACTTTGCACTATACCTAGTTAGTTGGCAGGGATCATTTAAAACACACTCGCTCACTCACTCACGCACACACACGCACACACGCACACAACCACACACACACACACACACACACACACACACACACACACACACACACACACACACACACACACACACACACACACACACACACACACACCACTTACTTGTAAGTGTACACTTCCTTACGTACACCATTAATTTGCACTGCACTTCCGTGCTAGAAACTGTCCGGCCATTGTATACACTGGGGGAGCAAAATAGAGTTCATGTTATCCTCTGTTGCTTGGAGAGGGAGCATTCCCTCACATATAGTCACTTATTCAAAATCACACTAGAGGGAGTGTTGTTATACTGAATGCCATCACGGCTGTGATTCGGTCCAGTCGTAGGTACCAGGCATCAGTGAGTTGCTGTGAGTAGGTCCTATCACAGCCCGACCTTGTGACCTTGTGTTGTTGCTTTTATACAACAGGTCTACAAGCGCCATGAATTAGTTAACAGTAATAAAGGACAACATATTTGGATGAAAACAAATAATAATAATTTAATCATTTATTTGGTTCGCCAACATAAATATTTCCGCAACTGGACTGGGACAGGACTGTTGCCAAGCAACGTAAACATTTTCCTGCACACTGGACTGCTACCTTGTGTAGGTCTACACGTTACCGCAGGCCAGCTACTTTGTATAGCTACCATGTCACTGTTATACGCTTTAACAGCACTACTGGAATGTCAGCCTGGGGACCAGACGAATCTGCGTGCTCATGTATTATTTGCTCTCGCATATGCATCTGGGCCCCCTCCTGTCGGGCCAATCACAACCGTTTATTTAATTGGGGGCATGTTTGATACGATGACCGGCCATTGTATCAAACATGCCCCTAATTAAACGAGGAGCACCCTATGGGAGCGCTTTGAGGCATTTTGATAAACAACCAAGATGGCTGCCACTGATGTGTCACATGACCGTTGCTCTGATTGGTTGTAGGTCTATCCAATTGCGTCCATAGGCATTTTGGTCTGCGCCCCTTGATTACGCCTCTTAAAAATCGAAAATGAACTGAGATGTTCCAAATTAAAACGCATTTGCGAATTAGTCTGATACTGTCCGATTGTGTCTAATTGAATGCCTCTTATCCAATCAAATAACTTGGTCAGAACTAACTGTTGTATAATGCCTATTAATACAGGGCTTTGATGAGTCCTCAATTGTGATTGGTCAATCACGGCATTCAGCAGCCTGTTATTACAGCATGATTCAATGGTGATTCAAGACCCCTCCGCTTCGCGTCGGAGTCCTGCATCACCCTGTCCGGGATTATTATGAACGACTCGCTGTACATTATCCCTTACTTAAAACCGAGGAGGAAATGTGTTATCAGGATTTATACCCCAGCATGCACCCTGAGATACTGAAGCCATATGAGCTCAAGTAACACAATTCTCATGTCATAGTTCATTTGATCATTTTTCCCGTGTTGAATTGCCCATTATTTTGGGGGCAACAACGTTACGCTGCATGTCTTTGGAGTTCCACTCCCATTGGACATTCAAAGTGCTTTGCTAAAAGGTGCAACAGAAGTTGTCTTTCAGGATACACATTGGCTGCTGGGCAACTCCCACCAGGCCATTTATTTCCTTTTTTTCTATGCACCGAAAATACATTTTAAAATGCAAACAACTTTTAGTTGCTGTAAGGGACGGAAGTGCCTGCACCTCATAACGTTCATTAATCCCAGCCCCGGGCTTATCAGACAGGAAACGCGGTCCACTCCCTGCATGAGGTCACTTCCTGTGGCCAATCAGTACAGCTCGGAGCGTATTCCATACGGGTCAGGTGGGGGCGAGTCAGGTCTGTTTGGGTTCCTGAGAAACAAATAGAGTTGTTGGCTTGGGGCACTAGATGGGACCCCTTGACCACTCCCATGGCTATAGATTCCTGTTCTATGTAATATCGCTAAGAACATTTACAACTCTACAAAGCGTTGAAACTGTACGTATGCAAGTCAAGACACCAACTCAAATAAACATCATCAATCTAAAAAGGTAATTTCCTCTATGTGCACACTGTGAAGTGAACCATCACCCCATCTCCATTTCTAAAGAATCCATGATCTGAGCGGAGGTTAAAAAATTATGTTTGTATATCACAAAAGTCCCTAGACCCCCCTATAGTGCAGAATAGTCCAATTCATTTTATTTGTATTGGCCCTTAATGAGTTTAAATTTCAGCACAAAACAAAGCAAATAGCAACGTTACGCAAGATTAAGTTTCCTTGTGAAAGTGAAATTACCAGTGGCCATGATATCTCTATAACTAGACAATAAACAGACGCGTGCGTGACCCTAGCTGTCACGCACAACCTATTTCACTGAACACACCTGTCAATCAAATCGTTTATTGGTCTGTGAAAGCAAATTAGGACCGGTTAATAATTAAAACAACCACCGCCTCTCCCCCCTAGCACCGATGACAGCATAGCCTCAGCTAATTGGATGTTTGAATATGATGGATTAGGTTTCACACGCAATATGATTTATGACGCTAATTATAATAGGAGTGTACCAGAGACAAACAGAGGATCAGAACCGCGACCGTGTGAATACTAAACACCAGGAGACACATTGACTTGGCCAACAGAACCTGGCTGAAGGCCATAATACACTTATTGGAAAACAAGGATAACAACTCTAACAGCACATGTGTTTTTTAACTCCTCGGACCAAACATACTATTTTTTAGTTGAATTAGGTAACCAAATTAGTGCCTAGTGCAGAAACACTTTATGGTGAGGGGGTACACTCACCTGCCTGCCGGCCTTAACTCACACATACACATACACACACCCACACACACACATGCATGCAAACACCCACACCTACGCACAAACAAATACACCCAGACACATGCATGCATTGCGAACACCCACACACAGTGTGAGTGAAATACCTTGCCCAAGGGCACATCAAGCTGTAACGTCTGTTCTTCAACCTCCTCATTTCTTCTCTCTTTACCTCCAGAAGTCAGTAATGTTGTATCCCCTGACCGTTTGTAGACTCACAGATGCACCGCGCGATTTATCATGCTCATCATAAAAACATACCAAAAGTTTAATCTGCTTTTCGGACAAGTGACTTTCTAAAATGTGACTTTGACGCATGAGAACGCAGGATAGCCTGGGAGGAGACAGGAATCACAGCTGTCAATCAGAATGGTTTGAACCCCCGCCAGCTCCGTCCATGTCGACCTACTGGTCCCCTAGCAGCAGACCTGGGACAAGATGGCTGCCGGCTCCAGCTCGCTCTGGGCTTCAGGGCACAGCATTCCCACTCATCTGCTGAGGGGCACGACAAGAGCATAGTTCTACTATGGAATCATTCAGTACCACATAGTTATAGGCACATGTGTTTTAGCTTTCTAAGTTAATGTAAAAAAACACATGAATTATTCATTAATTCACTCTTCACAAAAATAGAAAGTGAAAGATAAATTGGGGTGAAGAATGATAATTATATAATGGCCTAGGATTTCAACTTTTAAAGTCTGAGTTGTTGTCTTAATGCCCATCTAGATTCTCTGTAAACATTTTGGGAATCATAAACACGTTGAGTGTGTGTGTGTGTATGTGTGTGTGTGTGTGTGTGTGTGTGTGTGTGTGTGTGGGGGCGGGGGGGTCCAGATATGATCGGAATGAGGACCAGGGCACCAAAGTCTAGCGAGGGGAAGATGGTGAATGGAAAGGAGACACTGCGTCTACGCTCAAAAGGCTCCGCTACTGTCCAGGAAACGGTGAACACACACACACGCTCATTCACACACACACACACACACACACACACACACACACACACACACACACACACACACATATACACAAACATACAAACATATACGTATGTGTGCAAGTTTATTGTGTGTATGTGTATTTATGAGTGTGTATATATGCATTAGTGTGTTTGATTGTATGTGTGCGAGTATACACAGATAAAATAATACACACTCACACATGCATATACAAGCCTTCCCCCACACCCACCCCAGTCCAAGACAGTCAATCTAACACATTTTCAAACACAAACAAGGACACACAAGCACAGACACATCCCTATTCAATGTTTATAGTGTATTTTGCCACAAGTAATCTGTTTATAATACAATAAACAAGTATATCTTAACAATAACACACTAACTCTAAACCACTAGCTCAGGCCATGGTGGATCAAGTCCCTGATATGTGTTTATTCTAATGATGAATCCAATGGTTGTAAATCAAGAAGTGTGTTTCCTCTGCTAGCCCAACGAGTTTGAGGACCAGGCTACCAAGAAGGTGGACGACCTGCTAGAAAGCTACATGGGCATCAGAGATCTGGAACTGGGTAAGATACTACAACTATTACTACTACCACTACTACTGCTACTACTACTAACACTACTACTACTAACACTAATGCTAATAATATTATAGCTACATGGGTATCAGAGATCTGGAACTGGGTAAGATGTTACTACTAGTATTACTACTACTACTACCGCTACTACTACTACTACTACTACCACTACTACTACCACTAATACTACTAATAATAACTATTGGGAATCAGAGACCTGAAGCTGGGTGAAATAATAATATAATACTAAGAGGACTATTATCAACATCATCATCATCATTATCATATTAATAATTATATTATGGGTAATAATACAAAAAAACACAAAAATATATACAATAATAATAATAATAACTATCTATGTTGCATCTTTCATGAAAGTTTTTGTAGTTTTCGAAATAGTGACATACTGCTAGCTACTTTAGCATCCATATGTCATTCAGCCAGCAGCACATAATTTCACCCAGATTGTTCCCCATCCAACCTTTTCTTTTTCAGCCCCCCTGGCAGTGTAGTCCTCTGTGTGATTTACTGATAACAATAAAGACATTATTCTGTCCTCGGATAACCTTACTGACTGCTGCTTTCAATTAAACTTGGGTAGAGCTCTCCACACACCTCATGTTTCACTGGAGTTTTTAAGTTTAAGTGCTTTCCACTGAAATCCGAATCAAACCACAAATACTTTTATGTTGCTGCTTTAAGTAAAAATTAATATCAGCTATCCCTCCTCTTAGTTGAACTATCCTCTTGTAAACAAACATCTTGAACCATTTCAGTCACAATCTAAGCATGCTTTCAAGTGAAATCCAAATCAAGCCACAAATGCTTTTATCTGCAGCTTAAATAGAAAATTCCCATCAGCTGTCCCTCCTCCTAGCTGATCTATCCTCTTGTGAACAAACAAACATTTTGAACCTTTGGAGTCATCATTTAAGCATGCCATGATGTTCCGGAAAGTGAACTAACACTTTCCCCACTCGATTCTGCAGTATTTGTGGACTCAAGAGAAAACAAGGCATTCCCTATAAGGAATAGCTTTTCGCACACAGTCTGATGTCTAACAGAGACACTGTTTATACATTTCTTTACAAATCGCAAGGTTGCATAACACTGATGTCATCCAGTATTGACTATATTTCCCAGGGCTGTCCAGGAAACAGTGAACACACACACACGCAAACTTTTTTAAGAGTTTTAAAAAAGTAATCTTGCTGGACTGTGACATTGCCCATATACCCTTACATGTGTCATCTTTATCATCATCATCTTCCTCCTCCTCCACAGCGACCACCATCGTGGAGGCGGGGAAAGACAAGAAAAACCCTGACGACTTTGCCGAGGCTCTGGACTCGGTCCTGGGGGACTTTGCCTTCCCGGACGTCTTCCTGTTTGACGTGTGGGGCGCCATCGGAGACGTCAAGAACGGCCGGATATAGAACCAGGTACAAAACCAGAGAGAGAGAGAGAGAGAGAGAGAGAGAGAGAGAGAGAGAGAGAGAGAGAGAGAGAGAGAGAGAGAGAGAGAGAGAGAGAGAGAGAGAGAGAGAGAGAGAGAGAGAGAGAGAGAGAGAGAGAGAGAGAGAGAGAGAGAGAGAGAGAGAGAGAGAGAGAGAGAGAGAGAGAGCGAGAGAGAGAGAGAGAGAGAGAGAGAATGATTGGGAATTGATCATCGTTGAAGGAATTATCATAGAACTAAACTAAGAATAGCTGAGTGGTTTGGTAGTTTAGTGAATGTTGAACCGTGACCACCACTTCAAGCATGCATACACATTGAAACAATATACCACATATTTATAGAAGAGCGATCTTACATTATTTGCATTTATATCAAGCCTGTACAGTTTCTGATATTGCATATTTTATTTCCCCCCCCCCCCCCCCCCCCCCCGCCCCATTCACAGACACCCCAAAGGACGTCTAGGTCCTATACTAGACCTAGACGTAAGTGAGCGTAAACCACCCAAAAGAGGCAATCACTAGATGTTTCCATGGATACGCAAGAAAAGAGGTCCCAACAGGGTCTGGCCGGAACACATTCCGACCATTCCACCATCTTTAAAAGTCCCATTGTTGACAGCAGCCCAGACTCAAACCAATAACTGGGCAACCAGAGAAGGACAGATGGTGTTTTGGCTGAGGAAAGTCACCACACACACACACACACACACACACACACTAGCTGTTGCACAACCTGTCACTTTCCCCACTGTTACGTGGGGAAATAGTGGGGTAATAATCTTGACGTGGGGTCGTCTGGATACAGTTAATCCCAGCAACGCCACCGCTCCACCAACTAAAAGCGATAAGTGGAGACTTGAGAGTTTAGGGGGAATAAACAACATGCAAACTTTTATGCTAAATTTACATTGGATAGCTGGCCTTGGTGAATGAAATGTAATGTGTTTGTCAATCTCCCTCGAATCTGTCCACTGAATTATAACGGTCTTCATCTTCAAGTCGGTCGTTTTTAATATAAAAATTTTAGTAAGTTAAGTCTTGATTCTTAAAAGAGGCTCTTTAAGTGTGTTTAGTGCTGCTACTGTGTTTCATGACATTAATGTAAATAGCTTTTGTCCAGGGCACAATACAACTGATGTATAAATATGAATACCGATGAAGAAATTTGAAAGTAACAACTTAATAGTGTTCTTAGCCGGTACACTGTGTGTCGTTTTCTTTTCCTCACTTTTTGTAAGAAGAATACAACTCCAGAAACGTTTAAAGACTCGTTGACTCTTGTTTTAAGTGTCCAACAACGCAAACATTCAACGTCTTTCTTTTCATATGTAACATGTAATTGTTAATAAAACATTGCATATCCTGGCTGGCAATCAGTTGCTTTCATGTATGTTTTAATTTTTATTTATTCTATTCAATGAAATGTCTTGCCATAGCCTCTCATGTGCTACGCCATTTCTTTCCTCATATTAGTACATTTCAGCAGGTACATTTCACATTTACAGATAATATATAGGTTATATGACATAAACAGGTCAGAGTTAAACGTAAAATAAGACAAAAAAAACCAACTGATATCCAAGTAACCAGTCAACGTAGGGCGCCAACTAACCAAAGGATGAAGATTGCAGAAGCCCTTTGCGAGAAAGAACAATTAACAAATGAACTGAAATCGGTTTCATATACATACTGTAATATTTCATGCAGCAAATGTATCAAATTAATCATTTAAGAAATGTCAATACTCATTGGATCAAGGGTTAAAGTCGCAATGTGGAGGATGAATCCCATCCCAGTTAGTAGGCGGGAGACTTTAAGCATTCCAAAATCTCAATAAGGCTGTTCTGTCCGGCTGGCTGGGTGGCGAGAGTGGGAGGGGTTCTGGGAGTGTCCATAGTGAGATTATTGTAAACAAAGAGAGAGGCACGGGCTGGCCAGGCATTTTTTATTTGTAGAATGTATATAGGATGACATTATGGAAATCACTATCGATCAGCATTGATTACAGATATGTCTAGGTCATTTTAACCTATGAGCCAGTTGAAATGTTACACATTGCAACTTTAATATATACATTTATATATTAGTACTGATAACAAAGTGCAAATTTAATTATCCACATTCATACCCATTGTGGCCCATATCATAGTTCATAGTATATCACGTTAGTGCAATTGGTTTTCTGACTAAGGTGACCATGAACACAACACACAAAGCCTCAAAATTCAAACCACATCATAAATGTGATACCCATAGTTATTCAACTTGAAAGCAATTATATTAGTTTTAACCAAAATATGAATTTCGCGCATAACAATATGGAGCATAGCCTATTATAAAAAGTAAAATTGTGTATAAAGATAATTCTTTGATTTCTTGCTAAAATATTTTGATCAATAAGTCTTAGTTTTCTTTTTCTAGGTCACAGTAGACCAACAGTAATTTTACCATGATATTTATTTATATATTTATTTATTTAATATAAAATAAAGAAAATACAGTACACAAATGTATTTGTGGGCAGTATGTTGCACAATGCTACAACAAGGATAATTCTGTCTGTTTATCATTGTTCATATTTAATATAAGCCGTGCTATTACTAGTGTGGTCAGAGCAAGTCTGTTCCAATATTAGATCATGTGCTAATGAAGTAAATGGAGGACTGCTCTATCAAGACGAATAAGCATGATTTAACAACAGGAGACACATCCTGGATAATTTGTAGAAAAAACGTTGGACTGCTACGCTAATGGTACAATCCCGCAACCGTCAACAATCTGTTAATGAGCTATGTCTTCTGAATGCTAGATGGAATGCTAGCAGCCTGGGGTCATAATTTCTGCACCCACTGCTATTCCACCTTCTCTGAACTGTTGGCACTGAACCAGAGTTTACCTGACGAAGCAATTCAGCTCTACCATTTACCTCCTCTCTTCTGTGCTTAATAAGCTTAAAGGAAAACCAAACCCTTTAACAAGTTATTAATAGGTGGAAGGTGATGTAGTGAGTTACATAGTAGTGATAAGGATGGATCCGGCTCCAAATCTCGACTTTACTGCAAAAAGTTTTAAAAACATAGGATACGATCATGTAAAGATGGACTCAAACTATCCCTTAGTTGTTCTTCCTGACGGTTTTGTACGGTGGCCGAGGGTCGAATGAACTACATACCCAGATCACTTTGCAAATTAGAAAAACACAAGCACATTAATGGAAAACACAAATAACAAAAAGCACAACACAAATGCCACAACACAACTGCAAAAGCTACAACACAATCGCCAAAAGCCACAACACAACTGCAACAGCCACAACACAACTGCAAACGTCACAACACAAACCTGCATTCTGAAACGGCATTCTGTATTTCGTGTGCCTGGCACAACTGAAGGTAACGTTTCAAAGATGAAATTTTTTTAATAGGCTGATGCTATCCACATTCAATACTGTATGAGTATATAATAACAGTCCGCCGGCAATAATAGTTAGCCAATTTCATTGTCAACATCCGTAGACGCTCACTTCCATCATGTTGTGGCTGGGGACCAGCTCAAACAAGGTGTATGGTTTTCCTTTATCTAACACGCGTGTGTTGTCTAGGCTAAGAGTCAAAATATATAAGGTATAACAGCTGTCTACACAATAAGATACGCTTATTCCAAAAAATATAAAAGTTTGGTGAAACAGAAAGGACTGAATAGGCTGGTAAAGGTTCAGATTTCCTTCAATGGAGTAGTCAACAAGGCTCAATCACAATAGACATTCAAATGATTTAAATACTAAACATGAACAGCAGAACTGAACTAGCCGATCAAGCAGATAACCGATCATCGCATAATCTATCTACTATCATTTTGAGCCGTCCTCAGGGTCAAATCATGAGAGAACAAACACGTTCAATCTCTTGGCCGCTTGTCAGACCAAGCAAAGTAATTCAACACACCATTTTGGACATTGCTCTAAATACGGGCATCTGCCATTATTTACAAGCTTTTACACATTAAACGATGTACACTACCCCCACCACCACCACCACCACCACCAAAAAAAGACAGAAATAGAAATATACAAATCCTTACAATAAACGAAGGATTTGATCCTTCGGGAACCCTTTGATCCTTCGAGTCCATTCAAGCTGTAATCTCATCCTTAAGTGGACGGAGAACCACGTGCAGAAGTTCGGCAAGGACATCATAACTTTTCGAAAACCTATTTCTCGGCCTGGCTTGCACCGCTAAGATTTTGTAACTTTGCCCAAGTTTCCCAGGATGGGGACGATGCAAATATTGTGTTGTATGACTGATGAGTCAGATAACCAATGTGGGCGTGGTGTATTCAGATCTGCTTCCCACGGACACCCCACTGGTCTGGACGAGTGGAACGCTCAGTGACCAAAACCGAAGCCGCATCCAGTATAAAACTTGATGTGTCTCGGGCCGGCCCCCCTAAAGAAAAATAATCGAAAATAAATCATCTTCTTTTTGAGAATGCTGCCCGCTGTAACAGAGTCACGACTCATCACTCCAGCGGGGAGCTGGAGATCTTACGCCTGGATCAAGCTGGAGGCGGCGGTGGTGGTGGCGGTGGTGGTGGTGGTGACCGGCTCTAGGGGCTCATCCTGCCTCATACGACCACCGCCTCTGGCCAGCGATGAGGAGCGCGTCAGCCTGCGTAGCGACGGGTACAGGGTCATGATGGAATCGCGGGACATGCGGAGGCTGGGGTAAAAGCGCCGGAGTACCGCCCGACGGAACAGGATGTACACCCAGGGGTCCAGGATCTGGTTGCACGTGGCAAAGCGAAGCCACAGCAGCAGTTGCCGGATCTGGAGCGGTCGCCGCGACAACACAGTCTGCGCAATAAACACCTGGCGGTGGCAAGAGAGATATAAGGGGGGAGAGAGAGGGGGAGGAATAGACATAGGGAAGGAGAGAAAGGGGGGAGATGGGGTGGGGGAGGAATATATATAGTTAAGGGGAGAGAGAGGGGGCGGGAAGAAAGGGAGAGAGACATAGAGAGGGGGAGAGAGAGGGGGGGGAGGGGGAAAGGGAGAGAGACATAGAGAGGGGGAGAGAGAGAGGGGGAGGGGAAAGGGAGAGAGACAGAGTTACAGAGACAGTGAAAGAGGGAGAAAGAGAGAGGGATTAAGATAAAGAGAGAGATAAAAAGAGAAAGTGAGAGTGGAGAAGAGAGAGACAGAGAGAGGGAGAAAGAGAGAGATTATGATAAAGAGAGATAAGAGAAAGTGAGAGTGGAGAAGAGAGAGACAGAGAGAGGGAGAGGGAAAACAATAGGGTGGAGTGGATGGGAGATGGGCGAGGTGGCGAGTGAGGAAAGGGGGGGCAAGTTATGGAGAGAGAGGGACGAGAGAAAGAAAAAAAAACATTTATGTGAATCAAACATCTGAAGACATGTCCTGTGAGAATGCAAGGCAATGAAAAGGAAAAAGATGATTGATCAAAAGCAAAACAATTAGCACTACTAAATTTAACGGAGACACAAAAACACATTCAAACATGCATACACAACATGCACTTACTCGTCTGCACCAGACTGCACCGCGAAGGGGGAGGGGAGGGGCGGGGGGGGGGGGGGGGGGGGGGGGGGGGGGGGGGGGGGGCATGGCTAATTTCATCACAGCGTTGTTGTGATGGTTGCTAAAACAAAGTCATTTCCTCTGCCTGCGCTGCGGCCCTCCACTGAATATGAGGCCGTCTCATCTCCTCTTCCTCCTTACCTTTTCATGGCCCTGGAAGAACCCTTTCCTAGCTTCGTAAAAGATTAAAGATGTAAAACATCTTATAATAAACGCTATCATATTATATATATATAATCTTTCAAAATGTTTTTCTTTTTCAACCATCCAAATATATGCATGTCTTGCGTTATACTAACTTCAAAATCAGTTCATCTATTCCAATGTTGAATATTGATAATTGATTTGAATGAGAAACCTCTAACTAACTGTTAACTTTGGAGAGAAGGGATGGGGGGGGGGGGGGGGGGAGGTTGACGCAGCCCAGTGGAGAGAGCAATACGTCAGAATAAGAACACACACATTTTGGAAAATAAACTAATCGATGAAGTAGTCGCTTGGGAATCGAACTGACGCAAATAGCATCATCAGCTCCAAGAAGTCTGAAAGCAAATGAATCCACAGGATGCGTTGGGATGGTGCGACGGGATTTGGCCAGACACACTGTCGGACGACAAGCGATGCTTTAATGGGCGTAGCGCTGCGGTTGGCGTTGTGATCGCGGTGGTGGGTGCGCCACGGTCAAAGCTCTCGCGGGGAAGCCAAAGCGCAGAGGATGAGCATTGAGGTGGCGTGATGATGTCGGGTCTTTCGTGGTTGTTTTATCATGCAGTCTACTCGCCTCACGCGGGACTCTTGACACATGATGTATATCCATGGATCTAATATCTGATTGCAGGTGGCCAAGCGCAAGAAGAACAAAACACGATCTGGGTCTACTGGGTCGTCGGTCACCACGGCCCCTAGGATGCACGTCTGTGTAGGGGAGGGGGAAGGTGCACACTCAGGGTTAGACAGGCCTGAGGAAAACAATACGACCATCAAGGTGAGATGATGATGGGGCCATTGCAAGCCTTTTCCAAATCCAACATCTAGTGACATCCCACGAGGGAATGTCACGACCAGATGGGGAATGGATAGGTTAACCTACCAGCCTATACCCAGTGGTCCCAACTAGTAGGCTGATCTATCCATCATGGTCGAAATACGTGTGTTGTGGCTTTACGGATACATCCATGTTGAATGTACAGTAGCTTACGCGACAAGATCAAGAGATCGGTCCGAAGCAATGATCTCGTGGGGAAATTTATTATACAGGTATCTACTAAGCCAATAGGTCTTGTGCGTGGACCAAAATACAGAAGCTATACAAAGAAATACTGTACTCATAGCGTAGAGAAGCATAGGCAATATTATGACTTCAAGCAAAGCACATTTACCCATGGATCAAATGGATATTGTTTGACCTGCAGCCCCCAAAAACCTTCCCGTTGGTACTTCTTAATATGAATGTATTGAACCATGTATCATGTATATATATGTTTAGAGAGGGGAGCAAGGAATAGCAATCTCACTCAGGGGCAATGCTTGTACACCAATGGGCAATTTAGTTTACGTATTTAACGAACGTACAAAAGACCTCTAAAAGCAACTGTTGTTTTAAGATGCTTTGAAGCTGTCACTTGATGAAGAATGAGAACATTCTTACGAACGTAAAAATACGTTTTTTCTGTTCACACACACGCACGCACGCACACACACACACACGCTGGTGCTTGTGCCTTCTTGATTATACTGTATGTGGGTGCTTGGGTTTTTGTTTTCTGTTCACCAGAAAACATTCATCCCTAATGATATTCACCCTGGGAATGTGGTGCCGGAAGTGTGGTTGGTTGCTACTTCTACCAGATCCTTGTGTGTTCAGGAAACATCGTCTTAATCGCAACACAAAATCGGGTTCTAATGCAATCTGCAGAAAACTGTCACACACACATTCAACTGGAACAGCCTGGAAGGCATTTTTTTGCTGTATGCTGTCTCTATCAGTTCTGTCGAAGATTGGTCTTCATTTTCACATTTCTTTGGACCACAGCAAAAGTCAATGTGCAGCAACACGCACAGGAAACACGCACCCTCTTGCAAAGTTACACAGCGAGAGGTTACAACTGACAAAACAAACAAGGTAAAGTAGAGCGCAGTGAATGGCGGTATTCAATATAATGAGAAACCAATTTTCTAATGGCTACCAACGGAAATTGGTAGCCATTGTCTCATGTAACACTATGCTGGCACTACTGTAATATTACATTTTGTTACCGTATAAGGGCTGAGTACTTCAGGGTCCAAGATCCATATCTACTGTATAATATCAAGACATTTAGTGCAAGAGAGAGAGTGAGGGGGAGAGTGAGAGAGAAAGACAAAGAGAGAGAGGGGGGAAGAGGGGGGGGGGGGGAGTGATGGGAATAAAATATGGAGGAGTGGGTGGTGGTGGTGGAGGGCGGATATCCTCTTTCTGTCTACAACCGGAGATGTACCATTCTCCCATGGGACTTATCTTCATAAAGCACACACACAAATAAAAACAAACACACTCACACAGAAACTTGCGCACACACATTCTCGCCGGCTACAGGGGAGTGGAAAGTGCTTTGTTGCCATTGCTGGCTAATGGAGGTTCACTAACAAGCGCTCCTTATCTGCTGCTCTTTTATAGCCCATCTGTCACCCCCAGTGCTGTCAGGAGAATCACGAGGCTTTCACGAGAGGGGGGAAGGCGTACATTTATCCCTCTAAAATGGTGGTCAACAATTAGAGATAATTGATCCCTGACTACCACAATGTCTGAATAAAGTAGATGGAGTGCAACGCCCCACGTAGAATATCAAGTGAGGATAAGTACGACTGAAGTGGATGAGATGAACTCAACATCGAGCGTTTTGGCAGGTCTCCAAGTTAATGACTAAAGTGGCATGTGAGCTTGATTAAAAAACAAAACGAAAATAAAAGAAACTGTCTGAGAACCGTCGACGTCAAACCTCATTGCAGAGGAATCCCTGCGCTTACGGTCCGCCGACCGGGGACGAGAAGAAATGAGACCACCGCTCCACTCACCAGCAGGGGGCACCAGCACAAGGTGGCGATCACCATGATCAGCAGGAGCTGCACCATCATCTCCACCTCGTAGTCCCGCCGCCGCTGCTCGTTGCCCTGGCCGCAGCACACCCGGATCAGCGTCACCACGCTCACCGTGTTCAGCACGAAGGACACGGCGATGGACGCCAGGCCCACCGCCGAGAACAGCACGGAGAACAGCAGGTCGCTGCCCTCCGAGCTGATGTTGATGAAGCACCAGGAGCCCGGCGGCTGCATGTGGTAGCTCCCCACGCCGGCCAGCGGCAGCAGGGCCACGCTGCCGGCGAAGGTCCACACCATCAGCACCATGAGCACCGCGCGGCTCCGCGGCATGCTGGCCGAGCGGGCGAACGGCCGGTTGATGCCCACGAAGCGCTCGACGGCCATGGCGGCGCCCAGCAGCAGCGGACACAGGCCGTAGAACACCATGGACATGCCCATGAAGTTGCAGAAGTGGCAGTGGGGGTCCAGCTGGCGCCAGTTGAAGTGCGTGATGTAGAAGGAGAGCACGATGGTGCCGGTGACCAGCAGGCCCATGAAGTCGGTGGTCACCAGGCCGCCGAGGAAGAGGAGGAAGAAGGAGCGCGAGCGGCTGCGCGTGCGCTGGTAGGCCTTGGCCAGCACCACCAGGGCGATGAGGTTGGAGGTGAGGCCCAGGGTGCTGAACACGGAGGACAGGACGACCGCCGTGCTGCTCTGCTTGAACGGCGGGGTGTTGATGGAGAAGCACAGCGGGGCGGTCCCGTTGCCGGCTGGAGAAGGAGGAGATGAAGAGGCGTTCATCGCGGCGGCGGCGGCGGCGGCGTCGATGAGGAGGACGATGGGGATGATGATGATGATGAGGATGATGATGACGGTGACGACTTCAGCCTGATCTCCGAGATGAGGAAAAATCAACTAGACCATTGTTGGGTCCGTCTTGGGCCGTCTTAAATGGCTCTTTCTTCAGGCTGGGAAAAAAACACAACAATGTTCGTCAAATGTCCTTATCTATCGATATATCTATCGATAAGCATAGGACAATGTCTATGCCTATGAAATGAGCTACATTGGAAGAGCAGTACTACTAGTCGCAGAGGTACTAGTCGTAGTAGTGGTAGTGGTAGTGGTCATAAAAGCTTACTGCAAGCAGAACAAGAACAATTGTTATAACAGCGTTTTTCTTCATAAAATACATTCATACTGCCATGAATTAAAAAAATAAATACGATTATTGATAAACAACCTATGTGGATGAAACATGGACTATGATTGGATGATATGTCATTCCTTTAAAGGACGGAAGTGGTAAGTGAGTAATGACCCACGGTAGCGATACGCATCACAGAGGACAATTAACAAGAGACGGTGTCCCAAACAGCGACATGACTAAACGAATTAAGGAAAGAGCAAAGAATGCTTTTACGTCAACATGCGCTAATAGTTACAGGAATAACGGCCAAGTATGAGTTTCACCTCGTCTAACCAACTCGTGACCAATGGTCACAGAAAAGGCCCTGAATGGATTTGTTTTATAGCGATATTTATTTGTAGGACATTTGCTTGATGTGTATTTGTTCCCTCACGCTCTAATGATGCAAGTGGAAATATGACTCAGAATAAACCGTAAGGATGATTTCATTCTGGAAACCAAATGTATAATCAAAATATTTCCACTCACATTTAACTGTTTCCACATGGAGAATAAGGGTGGGCATCTTTTGGGGTTTAGAGTACCAACAGACAGGATGCAGACATGTCTCATTTGACCTTTGACCTTCTGAGAGTCCCATTAGCACGAGGGATCCCTGAAATCGATACCTCATATTCCAACCGGTCTCTGGCATTTGGTTTCCTATTTAAACTAATGGGTAAGCCATAGAGCTGTACTGTAATATACAACACAGGTTTATGAATGTCAGTAAATGTGAATTGACGTTGCTATTTTTTATTCCTACACTGAGGGAACAACACATTCTCAGCTTATGACAGGACATAGGCCTAATCATTGGTGTTTTTCTATTAAAACTGTCCATCTGTGCAGGAAGATCTTACTTTGTGCTCTTCCTCTACCATGTGACCTACTGGATAACGGATGCATGTCTGTTTGTCATTGTGAAACTCCAGGGGAAAGTCAAAGCTGTCTTTGGTGTATTTGCACAGGGCAGCAACAAGATACAATGTTAACACTATAACGATCCTCCACAACACACACACAAACACATACACACACACACACACAAATACACACATACACACACAAAAAAGCGAAAGCGACATACAGTGAACTGATGTACAGGTTCCTGTTCAGGCCATCTTGCTCACGGATGCCAATGGCTACAGGTTAGGCCGTTGGGGATCGAAGCCAGTACTTTTCAGCATGGGCCGGACACCATACTTAGTAGTTCTTAAATCATTGCGACCCCATCTTCTTACATTGTGTGCTGTTGCACATTTTTTTTTTGGCCCCATCTGGCATACAGCTTATATGTCAGCAGTTTCCCACGAAACCAAATGCATTTCACACAACCCCGGGTAGAGTTCAGATCCAAAGGTTGGAACCCTTGGATCCACAACCCTAAAGGCTTCATGGGCAGTGGAAAGGAGATTACATTCCCATTAAATGTGGACAACATAGATACGCAACAGCAAATCTACACAACCATGACTTGGGGTGCACTACAGCCTGAACTTATTTATAACATATGCGTGTTCTGTGTTTTAACCAAGGGGTAGATACGGGGCACCACATACCACATGAGGGGAATTTAACCGATATCCTTCTGGCTGGGTGTCAAACACCCTCACCCAATTCCGATTTTTTTTTCCAAATTATTTTCTTATCAAAAACCTATCACCAAACATCTATATAATAAGTCAGCAACCTCCCGTGACCCCATATGCATGCATATGTTTACAACCTTTAAATGTTTACTAGCATAATGCCACTGTGTCTACGCTGTGGGGTAAAGTGTGTTCTGTAAATATGATGGACAATAACTTATACTTCAATATTTACAGGTACACACTGACACTTTAGTTCAATACGGATCACGTTCAGCCCAGTTGATTAAAAAGCCCTGTACAGACACATTCTTTTCTGCTTAAAATGTTCCTTTGCACTGAATCAAATCCAGATTATAATTCACTTCAAAGGCAAACTCTCAGAAGAAAATACATTCCAGTACAGTGGAAATGAACACAGAATCAAAGGCATTAACGTCTGTGGGGTGTCAAATGTTGGACCTGAAAGAAAAATAATGCTGCATCTAAAAATGTATCTATATGATCCGGTAAGCATAAGTGTGTCTAATTAAGTCTAAATTCTTCATAATACTTTTGTCATTATTTTCTCTTGCAAGAGACACATACATTCAGCCGGGTCATTATTCCAACATGAAGGTACAGTTCCATAACCATGATTGAAGATGAAGTAAACAAGTTACCTTCTCGTACGAACCTTTCCGGAGGTCTTTCAGCGACCGTCGACCGTTTCCATTCTCCATCTGGCAGAGGACGCGTCCTGCGCCTGAACGCTCCCTTTTTTAGCCAAGAATTCCCCTGTGTTGTAGCTCACCACCGCGGACACGCGCCTTGCCGTCTCCACGCATCTGCGCGGCCGGTGATGTGTCTCTGTTGCGAAAAGGCTTGCTGCGGGAGTTTGAACACTCCCCCAACAATAACAAGAGGAAGAGTTATTTACGCATACGCGGGAGACAAGGAAGAGACAAGACCAGACGAGCGTAAAACAGTTACTAACAATAAAGTAGCCTGATGAAGTGTATGTCAACGTGTGGGATGAGATATTTTTTTTTTTTACTTCTTCTGAAATCCTTGATTGATTATGCATCTGCAACGCAGATTTAGGTCTACAAACCCGAAGGTGAAAGTTACCAAACATACGTTTCTCATATTTTTCCCCACAAACCTTTTCGCAAATGGAGAAAGCCATAATCTGAAAGAAAAATCAAACACTTAACGAACTACATTCTTCTCAAAAGTCTGTTTTTCATATTCAATGGGTCATCAATGATCGAATAATAGGCTGTAATAAGAGAAAGATAAATCTCATTGAAGTCATCTGGATGTAGGCCTAACTCTCGAATAGAACCACATGAAAAAGGTCGTGAATGTCCACCTGTTATAGCCTATGTAGGAGCCTTTAGCCAACTTTTATTTAGCACTATTTTCAACACTATTTTATTCTTTATCGTCCTTCTTTTTCTAGTTATTTGCCCCCTCTCAGTCATGAAATCAATAATCTTTCGATGGAAGAACAACCATAAGCCGCTGATTGAGACGACATGATAAACCAATCAGAATAAGCCTACTACAGAGCAATATCCCTGGTTGTAAGCCTAGGTTTTCAGTATCAAATGGCCATTTGAATGAGGCAGAATATCTATCTATTGCCTGCTGTTTACAGTTTGCATGCAGAACAGGTTATAAACAATTGTCCTTGCACCTTTCCTATTTTTCTTCCTTGTTCAATTTATCTCCATCGCTCCATTTCATTCACCCGCCAAACACATTCAGACAGAAAGGTAATTGGACCGCTACAGCCAATGGGCTGCTCCGTTTGGCAGGATAGTTAGTATCCATCAATGGCCGATTACTCCATTGCTCAGTCCGATGGGCTGTCAACAACCACTACGTCGTCAACATTATCACACGGGCATCACGTTTTACAGGACTACTCAAAGTGGAAGCGTCGCTTCAGTTTTTCACACAGCCTAATAGTCAGGGAATCGGAGGGAGGGGGGGGGGGGGGGGGGGGGGAGAGAGAAAACGGATGGTTGTGGACATGGTATCCCCTCTAGTCAATGAGCAAATCCGAATATTCTACCCCTGCTGCTTTCCATGTGTTGTTCTAGTGAAACAGATGATGTTTCAGAGGCTGCAGTATATCAGACGCTTGACACAAGCTTAACTGTCCAGGAGAAGCAGCGTAACGGCCCATCTCCTTTCCCTCAACCCCCGTCTTCTTTAAACCGCAGAACAGTGGACAAAAAAGAAGAAAGTTGCCCATGATTTATCACAGCAAGAGATCTCATTGCTGCATTGTGTGCCATTAATCACAGGCAACAGCCAAGACTGTGTTAAAAACGTCTAGATTAGGAATAATGCAATCTATTAGTAGCTATGCCTCAGGAAAAAGACAGCATCCATTAGGTAACTATATTAAGTACGACAACAGCAACGTATGCCAAAAGATATGACACTTGAATACTTGCGGAAGTCGAACCTCTGACCGCTTTCATTGTTATGCCACCAGACGGTTAGGCCTGTTGGAACTGAAACGGGTCTTGGCAGTGCAGTGACCTCAATTCAACTCAATGCACTGTATCATCATCACTGTGTTAAGGTGACCGATTTTCAATACATTTTCAGGCGTCTGAATGATTTGTTCAGTATTTTCATTGAGATGACCCACTGCCCACTCAAATAGGTTCTCGGGACTCGTCACGCCTGTCGGGGGCCACGGTTATCGTACAACCCCACCAACAACATCAAGTTCACATCCCACTGGCTGTGGAACCCACTCCACAAGATACTGTACAAGAAGTGGATATTTCTGGTGCAATTATTCACGGGTGACTTATTGAAAATCCAAGTTCGTTAAAGAAAAACCAATCAGTGGCCGACGGACGGCTTCACCCAGCCTCTGCTGTGGGTCGATCGGAGCTCCGGGGGCTGCCAAGAACAAGCAGACAGGCTCTGCTTAGTTTAACTCTAAATTGGTCCATTTGGAAGGTAATTGCATTCAGGGACAGGTGCCAGAAGCCTGGAGTCTGCCATCGCCAGAGCCGTCTTCTCAAAGCCAGCGGGGCGATGTGTCTGTGTCTCATCCTGGCATCCCCCACGACAACCAGGGTACCGCGATGGGAGGATGGAAGGGAAGAAACGGTGTCTGAACCTCTACCGGAACCGACAGGTCACATCTGCCACACGTAACTACACAGCCTCTCAACCTTTATACGCATTTCCATATATATATAAACACTGCTCAAAAAAATAAAGGGAACACTTAAACAACACAATGTAACTCCAAGTCAATCACACTTCTGTGAAATCAAACTGTCCACTTAGGAAGCAACACTAATTGACAATACATGTCACATGCTGTTGTGCAAATGGAATAGACAACAGGTGGAAATTATAGGCAATTAGCAAGACACCCACAATAAAGGAGTGGTTCTGCAGGTGGTGACCACAGACCACTTCTCAGTTCCTGTGCTTCCTGGCTGATGTTTTGGTCACTTTTGAATGCTGGCGGTGCTTTCACTCTAGTGGTAGCATGAGACGGAGTCTACAACCCACACAAGTGGCTCAGGTAGTGCAGCTCATCCAGGATGGCACATCAATGCGAGCTGTGGCAAGAAGGTTTGCTGTGTCTGTCAGCGTAGTGTCCAGAGCATGGAGGCGCTACCAGGAGACAGGCCAGTACATCAGGAGACGTGGAGGAGGCCGTAGGAGGGCAACAACCCAGCAGCAGGACCGCTACCTCCGCCTTTGTGCAAGGAGGAGCAGGAGGAGCACTGCCAGAGCCCTGCAAAATGACCTCCAGCAGGCCACAAATGTGCATGTGTCTGCTCAAACGGTCAGAAACAGACTCCATGAGGGTGGTATGAGGGCCCGACGTCCACAGGTGGGGGTTGTGCTTACAGCCCAACACCGTGCAGGACGTTTGGCATTTGCCAGAGAACACCAAGATTGGCAAATTCGCCACTGGCGCCCTGTGCTCTTCACAGATGAAAGCAGGTTCACACTGAGCACATGTGACAGACGTGACAGAGTCTGGAGACGCCGTGGAGAACGTTCTGCTGCCTGCAACATCCTCCAGCATGACCGGTTTGGCGGTGGGTCAGTCATGGTGTGGGGTGGCATTTCTTTGGGGGGCCGCACAGCCCTCCATGTGCTTGCCAGAGGTAGCCTTGTGAGACCATATGCTGGTGCGGTTGGCCCTGGGTTCCTCCTAATGCAAGACAATGCTAGACCTCATGTGGCTGGAGTGTGTCAGCAGTTCCTGCAAGAGGAAGGCATTGATGCTATGGACCGCCCGTTCCCCAGACCTGAATCCAATTGAGCACATCTGGGACATCATGTCTCCCTCCATCCACCAACGCCACGTTGCACCAGACGGTCCAGGAGTTGGCGGATGCTTTAGTCCAGGTCTGGGAGGAGATCCTTCAGGAGACCATCCGCCACCTCATCAGGAGCATGCCCAGGCGTTGTAGGGAGGTCATACAGGCACGTGGAGGCCACACACACTACTGAGCCTCATTTTGACTTGTTTTAAGGACATTACATCAAAGTTGGATCAGCCTGTAGTGTGGTTTTCCACTTTAATTTTGAGTGTGACTCCAAATCCAGACCTCCATGGGTTGATAAATTTGATTTCCATTGATAATTTTTGTGTGATTTTGTTGTCAGCACATTCAACTATGTAAAGAAAAAAGTTTTTAATAAGATTATTTCATTCATTCAGATCTAGGATGTGTTATTTTAGTGTTCCCTTTATTTATTTGAGCAGTTTATATATTTTTTTATATAGATAGATAGATAGATAGATATATCTATATCTATCGATATATGGGTTTTGTGTATAGGAATTCTTTTCTATATGATACCATTATATATGCTTAAACAGTTTTTTGTTTAAATTATAAAACCGTCCCAACACCAGTAAAGAGGAACACAATTACTTTTTTATATTGCTCCTCCTGCGTATTGAAAGTGTTAAGTCATTATCTTGCAAACATTACATCCATAAAAATATCTTATAGAGTATTGTGAAATTATTTCACCTACAATGAGAGAAGATTACAGCTAAATTACAATTTGACAAGTGTTACAGTGTGGACGCGGACACACACACACGCACATGCACACACACACACCCAACAAATTGCAAAGTACAATGAGTGGTTAATGTTAAAAGTCTGGTTTGATATACTTCCCTGAATGTGTTTTCGTGTAGTCGTTTTTTTACATACATTACACAGATATAAAAAAGTTATAGCACACTAGGCTACCGATGGTGACAGTAAACTGCAAACAAAATCTGAATCATCCCAAGCATTTCCAACCTAACCAGATCATTTGTTTAATTTGACAGGCCAATCATTGCCACCTTCATCTAAAGTAGAAGTGCACTGGCGTGTGTTTATCCACACGGGCTACAGAATGACTGGAGACAAAAACTAGAGCCTCCATGCTTCCTCTCAACAAACACGGCCTGAACTGTGCTTGAACTCCCGTAGAGTGTCACGGCAGCGCTACGTATCTCGCTATAACAGCACTGTATGCTGCCGTACCACACACTAACACACAAACCATCCCTACAGCAACGTTGTGCAGAACCACAGGCAAGCAGCTACTCCGTGTTTTAGCGGAAGAGTTAAAGTACGCGACTGAAGACAGACGACTGAACGCTTTACGTCAAAGTCTCTCATCTCATTCCAAAGCCCTCTGTCCTGGCAAGTTGTGACAGGAGCGAAAAGGCCATTCACTCAAGGTGAGAGTTATGTATGAGTCAGCCAACACACCAGACCACAAGCAGTAATCCATGAGTTCAGCGCATGTGACTAGCTCATCAGTGCTCTAGCCAAGGCCTTAATCAACACAAATGGGAGAAATCGACTAATGGGTTTCAAGGAAACCAGTCTGCATTTCATTTGATGGTAAGATATTTCCTGAAGTACATCACATTAAAATGCCGTTTCAAAAATTGGAATCAAATGGCGATCATGAGGATGATCATGACTGTGATGGTGGAATCATGGTTCACAGATGAACAACCATTCAATCTCATACACATCATACACACATTTTATTTGTCTTTTTTTTCTTTTTTACTGCCAAGATATCTTTTTATGACTTTTTCATTCAGGGGACACAGGTCAGAGTTCAGCATTTTGCTCAAGGATGCCTACAAGTAGGCTGCAGACATCCGGGATCAAACCCAGAACCTTTGTTCTGGGAGTCACTCTAGCCACAACACCATACTGTCCAAAATAAAAGAGAAAACAAAAATCAACATTGTACAGCATTCACAATATTCCATTAGAATATACTCCCATTGCAAAACCCGTACTTGCTACTGCGCAGGGGTGGACCTCGCTGTCTCCTCAGGTATTCAGCTGGTCATGTCATGTTGAGCTATGGCTTACCGTTATGTTATAATAAATACTATTCCTGTTACAAAGTATTCCCACCCGAAGGAAACCACACGTGAGCACGGGGTGAATCATTCCATGTTGATGGAATAACAATGGAGAACATTGACACAGCAGACTCTCATGCGAAGGGGAAAAGTGAAGCAATCACCACTGTCCACATCAATGGCAAGCCCATCGAAATGAAGGTCGATACAGGACCAAATTGCAACATCACATCATATGATGCATTCAAACGCGTGGAGAAAAGAGAGGAAATGGACTGTTCAAGAATCACCAACTTGGTGGCATATAGAGGAAATCAGATTAACACTGTGGGTTC
This sequence comes from Lota lota, assembly GCA_026745465.1. NCBI lineage: Eukaryota > Metazoa > Chordata > Actinopteri > Gadiformes > Lotidae > Lota > Lota lota. Next base: position 158,310 of record JACYXH010000115.1, on the reverse strand, counting down.
GGTTGTCCTGTCATGTCACCTAGCAGGCCAGCCATTTGTACGACAGTTCCACATCGCGGAGAGAAACGTCCAGCCATTGCTAGGCTCACCGGCATGCATACGCATGGAGTTAGTACCACTGAACAAGGAAGTTCATCAACTCAGTGTGAATGACAATGCCAACATGCGCCACCAGATTTTCATGGAATATGCAAGGACAAACTTGGTAAGCTACCAGTCACATACTCTATGAAACTAGATCCGTACAGTCTTCTGTCAAGCACGCCACATTCCGGTAGCCATGCAGGACAGAGTTAAGGCAGAGCTTGAAAGGATGAAGGACCTATCACCCCTGTTTCTGAACCAACTGAATGGGTATCAAATTCCGGCTGGCTGAGGACAGTTATATCGGTCACATGTTCACCAGCGATGGCCTGAAAGCAGATCCATCCAAGACCAAAGTAATCGCTGAAATGCTAGCCCCTGAAGACGTCACAGCACTCCAGCACTTCCTTGGCATGGTCAATTATCTCGGGAAGTTTATCCCTAACTTCAATGAACTTTCAGCTCCACTAAGCCAGCTCACACGCAAAGACACAGTGTGGTGCTGGCTGAAGCAGCATCACGACGCATATGACACAATGCATATCAAGCCCACCTGTCTTGTCATACTACAACCTCGATCGACCAGTCACAGTCACCTGCGACGCTTCGCAACACGGACTTGGCCCAGCATGCTTGCAAGAGGCAGACCAATTGCCTGTGCATCCCGAACACTGATACAGACTGAGACACGCTACGCACAAATAGAGAAGGAACTCCTAGCAGTTGTGTTTGCGTGTTCCAAAATTCAACGACTATGTCTATGGAAAGCCGGTGACTGTAGAAGCTGACCACCAACCCCTAGTCACAATCATCAGAAAGCCGATCTCCACAGCAGCAGAACGACTCGGGAAACACATGTGCCTGGCCGACACTCTGTCACGAGCCCCCAGGACATCCACCTTTCAGCACACGAATGAGAAAAAACGACTTTGACGTGATGGTGGTCAGCCACATCTCATCCGACCGCCTGGAGGAACTAAGGAGACACGCGGCACAGGACGCAACGCTGCAGAAGCTCACCTCCGTTATCAAACATGGGTGGCCTACCAAACAGCGCAGTGCTCCATCAGCCGTCAGTCCTTTCTTCCCCTTCCGAGACGAGCTTCATCATTGAGGAAGGAATCACCATGAAAGGTCACCAAACAGTCATTCCCCAGTCGCTACAGAGTGAGTAAGCAAATATTATGCACAGAGGACACCCAGGTGTGGAATCGACCAAACGCAGAGCGAGAGGCATAACACTCTGGCCCACCGTGAGCAAAGATATTGACAATGCAGCACTCTCATGCTCTGTGTGTAACAGCACAAAACCACATTAACAGAAGGAACCACTCCAGCTTTACCCAGTTCCAGACCATCCGTGGTCTACAGTGACCACAGACATCCTGGAATGGAATGGTAAACACTATCAAGTGCTTTTGGACTCATATTCAGTTTGGTATGAGATCGACCAACTCAAGGACATCACAGCAACATCAGTCATTACAAAACTGAAACGACATTTCTCGATCCAGGGGTCACCGCACATTACTCATCTCAGACAATGCTAGACAGTACACCAGCCAGCAGGTCAAAGACTTTGCCACACAGTGGGACTTTGTGCATGTCACCAGCAGCCCAGGGTTTAGCTGAAAGGGCAGTGCGTAGTGCAAAACAGCTGATGGAAAAGTCGAAAAGAGATGGAACAGACGTTTCACAACCTACTAAACCTGAGAAACATCCCTCGAGATGCACAGCTAGGCTCACCTGCAGAGAGACTTATGTCGAGGCCGACACGTACCACACTCCCAGTCTGCAAACAGCTACAACCCGCAACACCCAACAAGTCAAGGCCCAGCTCCTGAAGAAAAGACTCTCCCACAAGCGGAGCTACGACAAGTCAAGCCGTCCACGTCTCAAGGTGAAGCAGTCAGGATGCAGACCCCCCCAAGGGTACAACCGCATGGGCATGGTAAAAGAGGTCTGTAGGGAACCAGGATGCTACCTCATCCAGTCTGAAGGCAGGGAGTACAGGATAAATCGTAGACACATACTACCTGTAGCCGAGCCACCTCCAGAGTGGCAGAACTTCAATCCAGCTATAGAGGAACCCCCCCCCCCCCCCCCCAGCTCAAGATCCCATAGCTCTGATGCCCACACGCACCAGTGGGAGCCCATACCATACCAAACACGCTCAGGTCGTGTTAGTAGGTTAGTAGACTGAGTGTGTTGAGCTTTGCGTGAACTGTAAGCACCATGTGCTCACTGCTCATTACTGTACATGATGCAGTGTTGTAAAATGTTGTTGTTCAAACGTTGTTGTGGAAAATGCATTATAAATATTAATGAATGTTCATTAATATTGAGTTATGACATGCCACGCCTTAATTATTTTCCATACCTAAGGCAACATAACTTGTTTGCATAGACTTTGAAATGTCATTATTATTTATCTCTATTTTGCGTTAGGGCTACAAGCTAAAGAGAGAGGATGTAGAGCATTCACAACTTGCCATTTGAATATACTCCCATAGCAGCCACCGTACTGCGAATGGGTGGACCTCGCTCTCTCCTCAGGGATTCAATTAATTGGTCATGTCATGTGGAGCTATGACTTACCGTTATGTTATAATAACTATTCCTGCTACAAAGCATTCCCTCCGTACACGGATATTCAAAAAACATAATGTAAGGTGAAGTCCCGCTGTAAATCGTTTTTGGGAAACATCCTCTGGCCAAAACAAAATGTTTTTCTGACATTTTACTTGGTGAGCGACTCAAGGGTCAAGGGAACTGCAGACTTTCAACTTCAGTGTGAACTTTGGAATAGTGACCCTGTGTGGTCGGCTTGCTTAACAAAGTAAGCTCAGAAGTGACGAGGCGGCGTCCCACTTTCGTATGGCCAACGGCAGCTAGCAAGATAGAAGGATTTTGACCCGCTGGCGACATTCAGAACCCAAGTCCCTCGACCAACTCCATTAGCTATCACATTCCTTTGATTCATCCTGTGGCTCTGGTGACTCTCCAGCGGCTCGTAACATATTTTCAACCCTCTTGTGCATGCAGAGTTTCTTTAACTCTTCCGGACAAGGACAGAGAGAGTGTGTGAATCGGACTCAGAAATATCCCACGAGATCAGTATTATGGCCTCTTCTGGTAAGTCGTATGTGATATAATATGCAGTTACCGTAGATGGCTAAACGGCACAGATCAAGACATTTCGCTGACAGGGGTATTCCTGGTGAAATTAGGAAGATGTAAGATGAAGTAAACACGTGAACAAAGAGGAAGACAGGCTAGCCTCAGGTATATATAGAAATGAATAGCAGTACACACACACACACACACACACACACACACACACACACACACAATACAAACTTTCACAAGTTTGCCTACACGCCTACTGCATTAACAGCTGCAGTTCCGACAGACACACACACACACACCTAGCAAATCTGAAATAACAAGTGAAAATACAGTGACCTTTTAATTATTTATTTATTAATCCAAAACCAATTAGTTTACCTAGGCAGCGATTTAAGATAGAAGATGTTACATAAAGGAAAGTATAAACACACACAAAAGGTATCTAGTCATTTAATGCCCGCGTCAAAGTTGTGTTTAAGTACCGTCTTGAAAAACAATGCAAGTAATTGCATCCATTACCTGAAATGCTGGATCCAAATCCAGTAGAACTCAGTTATATAATATGGCATAGAAATATATTTTTTTATTTCAATGCTTGAGATAACAAGTTTGCAGAGGCCTACTCTACAACTCATTTACCTCTCTTAATGTACACAATACTTGTTTCTTTGTGTGCATTAGATTCACCATATACATGGCATTTAAAGCAGAAGGCCATGCAGATATGAGGACTGCATGGCGAATTTCACCCCAGAAAATGTCAGCAAGAAAAGGAATGAAGGGCATGTTCTAAATATGAAGAAGAGAGTTGCTATGGTGAGGACTCTGAATTCTGCTGCTACAGGTTCAAAGATCTGCTGAATGTGGAAAACACAAACGTGTTTTCTGAAAAGAGGGCGTTCAAAATGGCAGAGAGAGCGATGGACGGCAGATATCAACTCATGCTTGCGCCATGCTGGCCGCTTGCATGGGAGTTGTAATTTAACCAAACCAAGAGCAATACGGGATGGACTGCTAACCCTAAAATCGAAATGCACCGTCCCAAGTGTAATATTATATATTATATATATTATATATTATATATATTATATAATATATATAATATATTATATATATTATATTATATATATTATATAATATTATATATTATAATAACAAGACACCAAGCATTTCGATTTTTTGCATGAATTAAATTCCTACCCATAGGCCGACACACGTCCATACCAGGAACCCCCCCTTACTGCTCTTCGTTTTAGCATCATCAGGCTATATGTCAACGGTCAGCCAGTCACAGAAGCTACAGCAGCAGCACATGCCTCTAAATGACTTTGGATCAGACGGGTCCACCATGGGTTGAAAAACAATGCTATTCCTGTAAATAGTAGGATACCAGAAAACGCCAACATCTGCTAGCCAAGTTGACTTTTATCCAAGGCATCCCACTTGCCCTTGTATGGGCATGTGCGAAACTAAGTCTTCACACGAGAACAAACATCACGTTACGCTTTCTTCTTCTTATCACGTCCTCTATCAAAAGCCAACGACTTTAAACAGTGGATCTAGTTTAAACAGTGTTTCAACTACAGTGTTTAAACTAGATCCGGAAGAGTTAAGACGTGTGTGTTGGCTGTATCGTGGGACCGAGTCAGCTAAACCCGAGCTCTAAAATAAGCCAGTGGCAGAGAAGAACCGTGCACATTACGCGGACCTAATTGGGCCCCTGGGTATTGTACTTCCATTACATTTACTGTGTGAAGAATGGAAAACATGCGTCAAAAGAAAAGCGTACGCCTTATATAACAAAACACACTAAATGTCACTATCTTATAGATGCAACTGTTGAATTTGTTGTCGTCAACCTAATCATATTTGAGTTTTGTACTGTTGTCTTGTTAACAGAAATACAGGAGTTTACATTGAACTGCCGTTGTTCAAAGTGTTAACAATTAAATGTCATTCTTGTCCAGTAGAGGGAAGCGAAGCCACATGGCAGATGTTTCCTTAAATAATTACTGATAACTTATTGTTTAACTATATATTTGGGTAACTAATTTAGTAATTATTTGTCTTGGTTTTATTGGGGGTATGTATGTAGCCTAGGCTTCATGCTTTGGTAAAGGATTCAAAATAGGCTATTAATAGCTTGTGTCTTCTATTGTTAGGCCTATCTGTGGTGCTGATGGACTTATATAATATATGTGATGTATTGGCGAGGTTTGATAGTCAATACTTAAATATTATTAAGATGACAAACCAAAAAAAAAAAAAGGAATCACGCCTCCGTTCGTGCATTTAGAGAAATATTGCATCCAAAGGAACATTTCAAGATCACAACTATTGACTGCAATCTTGACTAGTGAAACATCAATTCAGAAACTGTGATCTATAATATGTGTCATTATACTACTAAACGGCCTACTGAAATGTGCATTGTTTTAGAGTGAAAATGAGCACTATGCCCACTAAATCCAGCTAGCTATCGTTAAATACACTGTACAGCAGTAATAGGAGGGTTTCAATCATGCAATCTGAAGTTCCAAATGCACATTCCAAGCAGCCATCTTGGGACTTCATGACCATCATTTGTAGAATAACCTAGCAACCAGTTGTTTCTATTCTTGTGATAATTCTTGATAAAGCACCATGACGGCGGCTTGGAATGTGTGTGACATCGTGTGAAACCCTTGTGATTTACAATTTATCTGCAGAAGGGAACGGACTTTAAACATGCCTAAAGGGCTTTTTAAGGAATTTAACCTCCTCCGACCCATTACTCCAATTGAGATAAACAGCTGGCCATGTATTCATTCACTTTGTAGAATGTAGGTTTTAAAAAATGATCTTGGACACATTGCACAGAATTATTGTATTCCCATTTTTCTATTCCAGCCACATAATTGATCAGTTCACTGTCTCCAGAAACGCACCGCCATGACGCCTTCTGAAGAGCCGGAGACATCTGTCTCTCTCCATCGACGATACTGTGGTCTCCCCTGCATCACACCACGGTATGTGATTCACGCAAACGAGCATGGCGACGCAGGGCCCCCATCTCTCTCTCTCTCTTGTGAATTTGTGGGCAGGTGGTGGGATGGCCTTCTGACAACCTTTATTGTGCAGCTGGCGCGACTCCGAACGCCAATGCATCCCTGATGATAAAATGTGATCGTAAACCCCCTAATAGTGTGTCATGAATATTTTAACATCTCATCCAGAAGTCGTACCGAAGAGAGAGGGGGGGGGGGGGGGGGGGGGGGGTGAAAAAAGAAGAAAGACAACTTCTGCAAGCAATGGTGCAAGTCGCTGGCTTTCCCTTCGCCCCTCTCGGCTGACAGTGGCTGTGGCTTGATCAGATTGATTTGTCAGTTGCTACGACGACGGAGAGTCCGGCCACGGCACTGTGGATAATCAAATTGATCGCATTGCCATTTGTTACACATTTCTGTGGCTTTTGGGTCCGATGTCACATCGATTCCTTGATTGCTTGCTTAGCTGGACACTAACGAGCTGCCGTCTGACTCACTGCATAATCACCCCTCTAATTCACTCTCCTGCTTGGCCTCACATTCGCTCGGTCTGCTCACCGGCTACAGATTGGCTTTATGTGCACCTCTCCAAGTGGGCAATTGGCAATATCATCCTTGAAGCCGTGCCACGCTGCACATATTAGCCACTCCGACAGAGCACACTCTCGGAACAAATTGGCGTTTTAGGTGACATGGCCTTGCCTTTTCGCGAGATAATCTTTAGTGCTAGTGGTTAAGCATGAATCACAGTGTTAAATGAATCACAATTTGATAGGTCTTAAGAAGCTGAAGACACTAGAATCTGCTAGGCTGTTTGCCTGAGTACTATCAGTCATTTAGAAGAGGCTTTTATTTTTGACTTGCCGTAAATTGAGATAAATGATTCGTGATGTCATTAGGGAGCAGATAGACCTTAAGGCATCTTCCTCATGAATGGCCAGGTAGGCTGCGGATATGGGAATCAAACACAAGTACCACAGCTCCAACACCTAACCACTCTCTGTCCCGGTGCTAGGAGCAACATCCGGTGTTATCTCCAACTGAGAAGTCATGTCAGTGCTGCAGAGATTGTACTTCTAGGGCGTAAGCAAAGAGAGATCGAGAGAGGGGGAAGCAGATACCAGCACGTGAGGCCTCTGGGCGCCATACCAGACACCAGCCGACCTGGCTGGTACTTAGCCACCTGGGGCCCCGTTCAGGGAAAGGAACCAAACAAAGGCTGGGACAAAGCTCCTTGATCAAACACGGGCGGAGCAGGCGTCCTCAAGGCGTTGATTGACAGGGAAACGAAAGAATGTGTGCACATATCACGGAGCTGAATTGTACTTCCGTCGCACGTTACTTAATGCAGATGGCCAAATGGTAAATAAAGGACTTACAGATCCTTTAGGCTTGTTTGAGGAGGCGATCCGTTTGACGATAAGGACAAAGTAACAAAACAGAAGTGTGTCAGGTGTTTTTTCAGACAACATTTCTTTAATACAAAGTCAACATATCTACATACACAGTGGTTTTTAACCAATTATTGTCGAGTTTGAAGTAACAGTTTGAATGTGATAGCACTTCATACAAAGGAAAATAATTCTGCAGAGTATGGGAATTTCATTTTTTTTTTGTTCTCATTGGCTGTTGTATGTATACGTTCCTTGTCACTTTTTCTTCTTTTGTTCATTTTTATACTCCCCCAAATTCAGCGAAATACTCTGGTAATTTCGGTGGCTGTTGTCAAAAAAAAGGTCTAGCATCTTTACATGAACTGGAAAAATAATAACATTACACAAGCTTCCAACGACGTCCACGGAGAAAGGGTTTTGGCGCAGGCGGTTAGGCCCGTGTAGGGTCTCCGTACGAGAACAAGTCCTCCGCAACGGATTTAGTTAATTAAAGTTCCCATACATTTTCTCAAGATCTCCTCAGTGCTGTGAAGGAGATGCTGGAATTGTAAATCCACAGCAGAAGCTGTCTGCAGACAGTTGAGTCGTCCTCTTCCTCGTCCGATCGTTGCATCGCAAAGCTCCGGCTCTTAAAAGTCCTGATTTTTTTTTCCTGCATCCCGTAAAACAAAAAGACTAAACCCCCTCAAAAACAACCCAACAAAAACATGGTATTTTGTACAAATGATCTTGGAAGGAAATGTACTGTGGTCAAATGTCAGGTACAGAGTACACCTCCTGCCCCCCCCTCCCCCCTCCCCCCCTTTGGTTATGATTATCTACCGTAGTAGCCACACAGGATGTATTGTTTTCTTGGTCAATAACAGAGCTATGGTTTAAATCTTAGCATGTTAGCGTCGTACGCGGTGGGGTTGTGTTTTGTTTTGGTAACTGGATGTTCATGTGTGTATAAAATCACGACCAATGTAGTATTTGAGGTCCAAGGGGTCGTTACAGCACTGAACCCCTTTGGGATGGTGTTTTTGTAGTCTGAGGCGGTCACACTTACACCCGTACTAGTTATTATAGAAAGGAATGGGGCGTGGTTACCCGCTAAAGGGGATGGTAGCGCAGTAGATGAGCTTCCACAGCCAATGGTTAACAGCTTTTAGTGTGGAAGCTGCCTCATCTACCAATCAAATTGCTAGAATGAGAAATTATAGGCAACGGTATTTAAAAAGCAGGAAGCAGCAATGGAGGGGGAATACTTCGAGTGGAAGAGGGGGGGGGAGGCATTACGAACAGCAAGAAGTCGGACACGGGAATCGCAATCTCTGTCAGAAGTCGGTCTTCGTTTGTGAGCTTCAGTGTCAAATTATACAAATACATATAATCTATATATTTGTTTATTTTTATTTACAGCTATTATATCTTGGATCATAGTTGATAGCTAACATAATGGGTGGTCGTGTGATGTTCTAAAGCAAGTTTTTTTGTGGGACCTCAAATTGCGTGTTGTCAGAGTCTGTACACGATCATAAAAAGGTACAGTAATTTTGGGGCGTATTTAAAAAAAAACACGTAAACAAAAGGGCCATTTTGTTTTTTCCTTAGTTGACTGACAAGTTGATCAACAACAGTTTAAAATAATATTACAAACTAAACACGATGCAAAATATTCTACTGCGTACAGGTTAATGAAATCAACGACGCTTATAAACACGTTAAAAATGAAAGTACCTTATCACAGCAGATATGGCCGTACTTATGGCAGAAAGGGAAAATAAACAAGAAATTGTTACGGTTGCTGTAAAGAAATAAAACTACAGAATTAGATAATTTTTAACAAGTTGGATGGCTTTAAAAACAGGATGAAGAAGAGAAAAAACAAATTCATAATTGTTTGGATAGTTCTAATATATTCTGGTTTTAAATATATATCTATCAATGTGAATGTGGTATGATATATACATATATATATATATATATACACACATTCACAAAGACATATGTTATACTGAACACGTGAAAAAATAGAATGTCTTTAAATGTAATATGAAAAGATTAGCCTTTATCATGTCACGCTAACTGTTAAAAAAAAGAAGATAAAGCTAAATAAAAAGTCAGCTAGGTAAAGTAACATGAGATTAATCGGTAATCATAATAATAATAATGTAATAATAATAATAATAATAATACAACAGTAACGTATTTGTAAAGTTACAATAACAATAAGGCTTTTTTTGGAAACGAGAAACAGAGTACACACACACACACACACACACACACACACACAGTTCATGTCTCCAGCTCTTAGTCACGGACACTGGAAACCTCTGGGAAACGAGGGTCTGTCAGTCCAGACCAACGCAGTAAAAGACCACCTCAATCACCTCGGGCGCTCCCACACTCACATACACTAGTGCCAGTGTATATTTTCCTTTCCATTGGTGGAGGAGGTGGTGGTGAACATTACGATCTCCACCTCCAGAGCGTCACGTTTCAATTCCAACATGACCGACTTCCTCTCGTCCCGCCGACCAGGGAGGAATCGGAGAGCATTTTCTTGGGTTCATCCGATTGGTCAAGGAGCACACACACACACACACACGCATACACATACAGGAGCCACAAGAGGAAGTTCTTGTTCTCATTGTTGCTGCAAGGGGGGACTGAACTTGCCCGCTCAATATATGAGCGCTTAACAAGCCGAAGGAGTCGTTTGAAGAAAGATAAAAAAAAAAAAGATCGGTTGATCCGTTGATGTACTTTCAGTTGTGACCACCAGGGGGAGGGCAGGGGGGGGGGGGGGGTGAACGATTAGCAAAGCTGGCCCCTTTTGTATGTTTGATCTCTCGCACCGAAGAGCCACACATACAGCACTCACTAAGTAAGCAGCATGTTTGGTGTTCAACGTTAAATAAAACCGCAAACAGAAAAGTACAGAAAAAGTTCTAAATGTGACGATGCCAAGCCTGGCGTGTCCGACAACCACCCAGCAATTGCATTTTGAGCCACCTTTAAGTCATTATCCTTTCAAACAGACGTCCATGATGCAACAGTTCCAAGGTAGGGTCGAATTTCAAAACAACAACATTGAAGGTCAAAGCGGCCAGAGCCAATGGCAACGTCCGAGAGAGCTTCATCAGAGCTTCCTCCGGTTCCAGAAGATCTCAAGATCGATGGTAGGTTGGTAGTTCATCACAACGACATTGGGGTGGTCTGACCTTTCACCTCTGCTCCAGAGACCGGGCATCGGGCGTCCCAAATATCTGTCTGTAACGAACTGATTACGTTCCCGCTGGCCTCTTTCACGTACATGCTCCTGCTTCCGCTGTGCTAGCATGGTGGAGCGCCGCGCCTGTTCTGTAGCCCTATCTTAGTCAGTAATGGGTGGCCTTTTGATGGTAACTAGAGTAGCGATGCGTTTCTTCAATGGCTAATGGGATGAATCACTGGTGGGTAAAACGCAGTGTTCCTCCAGACCAAACGGAAAGTAATCCGTCTTCATTTTGGTTGCTGAGTATTTTTAACCACTTGGCTAGCCAAAGGGTAGGTGGCGTTTCGGGGACAATTGAATGTTGTTCACCCAGGCAGCCATGATTCAGATGTTTCTTTGAATAGCTCCTGCTGTAAGACATTGATAAATGTCTTCCAGCAGGTAGATAAATGTCCCCACCACCACACTTACTACATGTACAACGAGGCAGCGTCGTCTCATCTAGGCTACACCCGCCTGCCTCCGTCTTGTGTTTTGCTTCGTCAACCTCCCCCATGTCGTTCCATTGTCTGCTGTCTTTGTATTACGTACAATATCATTTTTTTTTTTTAAGAAGTGAATCTCCACAAAATGTATACAATGTCCTCCGCATTGGAAACACTCGAGGTAAGGTTTGCAGTCCGTCCCCCCCCCCCCCCCCCCCCCCCCCAAGTTGTGAGCCAAAGCCTTTTTTAAATCTCTCCTCTTATTGGTCAGTGGGGGTGTCAGGTGGTTTGGTCCCTCACCTGCTCCAAATTCAATTTTGTTTTCGTTTTATTGACTAAACTAGTTCCGCCTTTTCGAAAGGGAGTTCTTTGTGATTTTGTCGATTTTGGTTTTACTGGGTGGGGGCATTTTCCTGGAAAATCGTTGTTGTTGTGGGGGGGGGGTCGTTTTTATCCATTTTCGTCTCATTCAGATTTCAAGCAAGGTTGTATAGCTCAGGAGACAGGTGAGGTTGGAGGCGGGTGGGGGGAGACCTGGAGGGGGGAGGCGGTGCGGGAGAGGTGGGGAAGGGAAGGGAGGATGGCTATTTTACGTTGCATAGTGATCGAAGCTTCCCAAGTACTCCAGAGCGGCCTGGTAGCAGAACTGGTACTCATCCTGCAGGAGAACCAATCAAACACAAAGAGAAGAACGTCAGCTTCTTCAGACGCCTCTACTCACAGTTTGACAGTTGCAGATCCCTCAAGTCAACGCCGAAGTCAAGTCAAGCTCGTGTGTATAGCCCTGAGTCACAGTTACATTTTAAGAGGGCTTCACAGACCCACATTATACAAAACACCCACTAACCCTTCCCCTCTTCCAAAACTACGCTTGGTTGGACATTTTTTATTGAGCAAAAGTGACATCAACAGGCACTCACTTTTTATGTGGACGGGCGTTTTCGAAGTAGCCTGTGTTTTACGCTGTCTTTCGGATTTGCCCTCCCTTAGGTCTAAAATATGCCCAGCGTTTGTTCCTTCGCGCTTTAAAAGCAACCGGTCATATGTTTGCACGTGCGTGAATGCGTTCCCGCATGAGGCAATGTCGGGCGGTTGTCATGACAACGTCGTTGTCATGACTTACCTCCGTCTGCACCATGGCTGGCCTCTGTGTCCGCAGCATCTTGACCGTCTGGAAGATGTCCACCACGCCTTCGTACCGCATCCTCTCCAACACGATGCTGAGGGTGATGAAGACCCCGGTCCGGCCCACCCCCGCACTGAAACACACACACACACACACACACACACACACACACACACACATAAAAATCGTGTTTTATTAACAGTGAATATGGACATAGATGGTAGCTACAATACTATACTTCAGTGCCTCTACAACCATAACCATAAACTCTTTTTGTATACTACGCTACTATTATGTACATTATACTAAGGGTTAAATAATACCTTTCGCAATCTTTGCTTTGTTTCAATGTCTTATTGTTTCGATATGAAGTAGTACGAGCTCAAGTCTTCGTTCAATCAATTGATATCTATTGAATCCTACGTGAAGCTGTGGTTACACACAGTGACTCTGGAGTTCCACTTTAATCCAGTTCCACACACACACACACACACACACACAGTGCTGCTCCGCATCCATTTCCTGCCGCGCTACAAACAGCGGATCCTGTACCCGAGTGATGAAAGCTAATCTTGATGTGTGCTGATTGGAAATACAAGTTGAGCTAGTTGCACGCTCTATGGTATATACACACACGCACACACACACATACACGACAACAGACCCATCCTATCGCACACGGCCGTCTCGCACAGCATTCAGCACTCAGGAAACCTTAAAAGAGACCCATGGGAATGCATTGGAAAAAAACGGGAAGGGAAAATCCTTTCAGCTATTGCTTGTGGGGGCCGGAGTCTTAACTCTGATCCTGAAATGCTCTAGGAGTGGCAGCTCTCTAAGCATCTTTTCTCCAAGATGACTTTCCCGGCGGAACAATAATTGACATGACAGTGATTTATTCTGGGCTGGCTGTAGCCTGCACGGCCCCACTTTATCAGGACGCGCAAACAGAGACACGGCTAGTCTGCAAAGTTTGGTTTGTTTGTTTGTGCGTCGTTGTCAGAGTGTGTGTATGTATGTGTGGGCGAGTGCGTGGGTGTGTGTGGGCGGCGCTGGGGGGGGGGGGGGGGAAGATGCAGTCAAGCTTGTGAGCTCAGCAGGAGCCAGACAGCAGCACGGCCCCTGAGCCAGACCCTTCTCTGTTGTTAAACTCCAAGCCCCCCGTCCCCTGGGAGAAGTGGACACCATGCTTAACCCCTCGGCCACCGGGAGGAGCCAGAGAGCCGGGTGGAAGACACACCGGAGCCCCACAGCCCAACCACAGGGATGGGGCTCTCGGAGGAAATAATCTGGCAATTAAACAGATGAGGCCTGTGGTGCTGTTGTCCGAGGTGGAGAGGACGGGGGGGGGGGGAAGAGAGAGAGAGAGAGAGAGAGAGAGAGAAGGATGGAGGGAGGGATAGAAAAGGATGGAGGGAGAGAGAGGATAGAGTGAGGGAGAGAGAGAAGGATGGAGGGAGGGATAGGAGAGAGAAGGACAGAGTGAAGGAGAGAGAAGGATAGAGTAAGGGAGAGAGAGAGAAGGATGGAGTGAGGGAGAGAAGGATGGAGGAAGGGATAGGAGAGAGAGAAGGATGGAGTGAGGGAGAGAGAGAAGAGGGAGCAAGAGAGGTGGACCTAAATGGAGAGAGTAAGAGAGCCATAGTGTGAGCTCACTAGATAGAGAGATGGAGCTACGGCAACAGAGAGAAGGATGGAAGTACTGAGGGAAAGAAGAAGAAGAAGAAAAAGCAAAGGATTGGGTCAGGCCTGGCTGTAACCAGACTAGGATGAAAAAGCAGACGCTCTATCCATGAAAACTGAACATTGTTTAAGCTTAGCGTGCGGACAATGGGCAACATTTGACACATTGAGGGTCCCCGGTTCCTACATGACAAGTGAGGTTTGATTAAAACCAGCTGGTGGTCCTTTAAGTGGTAAGGATAAAGTATATATGTTAACGGGTAGCATTAAAAGCTCAAAGCCCTTACTTGACGTAATTATACAATGACAAATGGCAATGCGTGTGTGTGTGTGTGATTTAGAGATGTCAAGACAATGAGGTTCTCCAACTGTGCTCAAATTGGCCCTTTAAAGCAGCGCTGAGCGCGCACGGCTCAGCGCTGGGAATTTGATTGGCTGCCTGTAAACGCAGTGGGTTGTAAATCTATGCATAGATGTATGCATTGTTGAATGGTTTTGAAAACATTATCAGTATGAGGAATAAAGTACAATAAATACACTTCATCACCTAGACATAACTCAGTCTTATGGATGCTTCCCTGACACCATTAACCACTCCCAGTGGCATTGGGTGGCTGGTGACATCAGTGCGGTGACATCATTTTGTAATACATTGTGTCTGTCTCTCTTTTAAAGGCGAGGTGACCTTTGAACCTCAGAAGGTCACATGTACATTGTAACATGTTCTTCTGCTCCACTGAGGGACATGTTTGGTGATGACAAAGCAAAACAAACAAACCCCGAAAATGTAACGGTATCTGAATGAAATAGTTGGATAACAGAAGATAATTCCATTTTTCCACGCCAGTCAAACAACGCAACTGTTCAGACAACAAACACGCCCCAACTCATCTGGATGCTGCCGCAGCCAACCCGACCTCCCGGCTGTTTGAGGAGGAATAATCCGGTGCTTTGGCCGACGCTAACGGCTAATGCCTTTTTTCCACCGGTTCTAGCGTGTCAACTTAATGACGAAGGTCACCCCTGGAAGAGGACCACCATAACTATAAAAGTCTGTGCCGCAACGAGCTCGTAAAAGCCAGGGAACAACGGCCGTGTCGTTGCACTGGGCATTTTGCAAATGCCACTCTGTATCTCGGCCTCCTCCATTATGGAGGAGAGAAGCCTGCAGCCAAGATGTGGTGGCTGTGTAATGCAGCAGTAATGAGGGAGGGGAGAGAGAGAGGGATACAGCGAGAGAGAGAGACAGAGAGAGGGAGAGAGAGGGCCAGAGACCGAGACAGAGAGACAAAAAGAGGGAGGCACAGACACAGAGATAGAGAGAGGGACAGACACGGAGACAGAGCGAGGGAGAGAGATGGACAGAGAGAGACAGAGAGAGAGAGAGAGAGAGAGAGAAAAAAAGGCCCTTTCTTACAGAAATCCTGCAATTTATTATATAAATTTTTTAATATATGCCAGTTGGTTGATGCTTTTATTCAAAGTGTCAATAAAATAGGGATTGAATGAGAATTTATCAGAGTTAATGTCGTGCTCTGCCGGTTGAGCTACACAGGAGCAGAACAACACCAACACAAACAAAAAACGACTACTTTTAAAATACAAATCCAACACGTAACAGAGTAGCTAACATGAAGGCGGGACATCTTACCTGCAGTGAACAGAGATTGGTCCATCCTGTCCAAACTGCTCCTTGGTCTTGTGTACCTGGCCAATGAAGTCGATGAAGCCCTCCCCGGATTTAGGCACACCTTGCTCTGGCCAATCGGTGAACTGGAACTGCCTTACAGTCCTTGACTGGCCGTCCTGGAAGAAAGAAAGAGAGAAAGAAAGAGAGAAAGAAAGAAAGAAAGAAAGAAAGAAAGAAAGAAAGAAAGAAAGAAAGAAAGAGAGAGAAAGAAAGAGAGAGAAAGAGAGAGAGAAAGAGAGAGATAGAGGAAGAGAGGACAAATGAGAGAGGATTGGAGGGAGAGAGAAAGGAGAGGAAAGGAAAGAAAAAATAATGGAGAGAGAGGAGGTGGAGAGGTAGGATACTGAGGAATTTTTTTTATCTCGGTAACCATGGTTTCAAGCAAGTCGTCTCACAAAACTCCTGGCAGAGAAGCATCAGAATAATCAGAGTGGGGGTTAACAAAACGTTGCTCACGTTGACATCATGCAGTTCAGAAACAGTAGAACAGGAAAAGACTTGACTGGCCTTTGTAGTTTGATATGTGAAGCGATCCAACAAAAACCGCCACAGCAGAGAGTACAGTTCCTGATGGTTCACCCATATTTAATAATGAATGATATGAACCAACCAAGATAGATAACTTCCAGCTCCAACAACAACTGTGTTTGAGTCTATACCGAGATCGCCAACATAAACAGACACCGAATAACTATCTAACACACGTAAGAAAATAGCATTACAATTTGATATTTGATCATTGATAATTTTACCATCAATAGAACCTTACTTGGTAACACTTACAAAAAGGGTACATTCATTTACCATTAATTAACATTATTTACTGCAGTAACGAGCATCAACTAACAGTTAATTAACAGTTAACTAATGGTCTAATAACCATTCATTAACATGAGTTAATGCAGTGATATTATATTTGTAAAGTGTTACCCATTACTTAAAGTGTACGTGAACTCTGTTTCAGGCCGAAATCGATCACACTGAGGAAAAAAAAAGTGTGATCGAATGTAAAAAAAAAGAAGACAATTTAAGCTAGTACCGTCGTACTAAGCTAGTAGAAGCTTCATGAAATTCGCCACACACCGTGGCGTTATACTTTAAGTATCTGAGAAGCTTAACCTTCTCTTGAACCGCTGCCCAGACGAAGACCCACACACACACACACACACACACACACACACACACACACACACACACAGGGACACGGACCTTGTCCCTTCATCGTGACATCGAAGGGCCTCGGAAAAGAACGCGAACTTCGGAGCAGAGAAGAACGTTCACAAACTGGTCGGCGGGGTGGTCGCATTTTAGTAAGCGACCAAAAGGCATAGTTTACTATGTTGAAGATCAAATAAGACATTTATCCACGTTTTAGACACAAACTAAAACGATTTTGTGTTCACTGGCCCTTTAAGGCCCCCCCCCCCCCCCCCACTTGACATCAAAGGGAAAGCCTGTCAATCCCATCCCCCCCCCTACTCACTCCTCACTCCTGACGTCCCTCCCTGCGTACAACCAAACTGCCTGGGCGGCTAAAGAGCAGATCGATGGCGCATCTGCCTTGACAAGCGGTCCTCTCCCGCCCTGCTGAACGGAGGGATAATCCCGCCGCTCCTGATCGATGGAGCGACCTGACGGATGAGCGGAGAGCAGCGGCGGAGGAGACAAGAGGGACGGACCGGGACGCGAGACGAACACACCCAATCTCACCAGGAACACTGCTGAACACCGGCAAGGAATAAGGGAAATAATCTGATAGCAACGTTTACCCCGACTGGCAAAGTGCAGTCTCTCACTAACCTGCGGCTCCTGCGTTTGCCATATTTTACAATATTAAAGTACATATACAGTCTTTGCCACAGACAATGTCGACCATAACGGTTCACTTCCTGACCTAAAGAAATTGGCTTAAAGTCATAAACCAGGAGTATCTGGCCCCAGCTCACCTCCTCATGCAGATCCAGGGCCCTAAAATGGCCCCTGGTCAAATGTCTCTCGGTCGTGAAAACAGCAGAACCAGAGGAAGAATCCAGATTAGGGTGCTAGACCCCCAGCTGAAAGGTACTGGGTTTGATCCCAGTCTACCTCGAAACACCTCCAAGCAAAATGCCGAACCCCTACCTGCTCCTGAATGACACGTCAATGTCATCCCCTGTAAATCGCTTTGGATTAAAGCATCTGCCACAGGGCTAAATACTAATAGGACAACGGCAACCCCACTGTATTCTACATCTTTTTCCTCCTCCCAACAGCAAACCTGTGTTCTGGAGTGTGTGTGTGTGTCAGGATGGTACAGACGCTGCAGTGAGCCCCGCTCTGCATGACTGTGCTGCTCATTGTGCTCCGAACACACGAACAAATAAACGGCTTTGCGTTTGTCGTCCCCCCCCCCCCCCCACCCGGTCGAGTCCTGCTCTCTCCCTCTATGTATCTCTCTCTCGCTCTCTCCCTCCGTCGCCATCCCACTCTCTTCACAAAGCGTGATTCTCATCTCTCTCGCTCGTCTTTCCTACGGCCTTGCGTGCTCTCATTCTCTCGCTCTTTTTATTATCTGAAAAATCCCTTCGCCTCAGAGGGGGGGGGGGGGGGGGGGGCGGGCGGGGGGGGGGGATTAAAAATGGAAGAGGGGCAGAAACAACAACACGGTAATCCAAGCGCAGAAGAAGAGGGAGAAGGGGAGAAAGAGGAGGGGGGGGGGGGGGGGGAGGAGGAAGTGCGATGAGAGGCGTTAGCATACAAGCCGCGGGGCCGCGCGGTGTGTCCAATTGGCTGATTACATACATGAGTGGATCGCTAGACAGCAGGCTGGAGGCCTGCAGCCCGGGCTATTACCGGGCACGCACGCTCACACAAGCGTGCACGGGGAGGACGGCGAAGGCCCGTTCACATTAAACACAGCACCCCTTCACATTTCACGGACTGAAATAGTAGCTGGTGTTTACCTGAGGAACTTTGAAAAGTGTTCCTTTTTTTTTTTTGTGTACTTGCTTTACTTGTTTTGTTTTGAACCTGCCAGTAAATGAGCGGTAGAAAACCAGCTAGGGATGAATAATTTCATCACCTTGGAATATGTTTAAGAGTTATCTGTGGCCTCAAGTCAACCAAAATACAGAGGGGCCCAAATAACAACTAGAAAATACAAACTAGAAAATGCACGAACACACAACCACACACACACACACACACACTCCCACACACACACACTCACACTCCCACACACTCACGCTAGCGTTCTTACCCTGGCGTCTGTGACCTTGAACTCTCGCAGGATGTACTGGGGCATGTTGTACTCTGCCATGGGGTCCACCACAAAGTACTGGTAGCGGGCCGAGCGCTCTGCTGGCCAGTACTGGTGGCACTTCTCCTGTGTGGGGGAGGAGGAACACAAGACGGAGGGTTAAGGTGGAAACATGCATCACTCGCGCACACATGGACCCACACCCATGCAGTCTTATTTTGTGGAGGTAAATGTGTGTAAGAATGTGTCAGGATGGTGTGGGGGGGCTAGGAGCTCTGGTAGAAAGGTTCCGGGTTCGATCCCCAAATGTCTGCAGCCTGACCGGTAGTCATCCTTGTTAAGCAAGATGCCCAAGACCTGCATGTCCCTTAATGACATGTTTCTAAAATTCACTGTAAGTCACAACACAATGATCTGTCAAATGAATGACCAGCGTGAAATAGGAACATGAGTATCTGTGAACAAATGTAAGGGGGGGGGGGGGGGGTTTAAACTTGCACCTCGCAGACGCCACCATATCCATCTAACAGAGGTTTTTAGGGTGTGCCGTTTCCACCGAGTTCACCCAATCAGCATCATCCCTGTCCATGCAGGAGCCCCATTCCAGCAGCCCTGCCCTGGCCTATGTCCCTGAGGTTGGATATGAATCTAGCCTCCCTGTTAAAAGTGTTAAAGGGCCATCCCGCTCCAGAATTGTCCCCATCACTTTGTGCCGGTGACAACAAGGGTTCTTTCTTTAATAGTGGCGCGAAGCGCGGCAGCGGGTTGCCAGGTTGGAGGCTAGCTGCCCAGGGAACGTGGAGAGGTTGCTGCAGATCACATCAGCAGCACTCCTCCCTTTACAAACTAAGTTAAGGACAATCTGAGTTAAGTGGCCCCCTGAGCAATAAGGCCAACGTTGCAATGGATTGCAGTTTGGCAGGAGATGATGCGGGGGAATGTGTGTCTGTCATTAGGTCTGTGTGTGTGTGTGTGTGTGTTCATGCTGGTTTTGCGATTGTGTGTGTGTTTGCGTGCGTGTGCATGCCTGTTCATGATGGGTGTTCATGCACATAGGCATGTGTGGTAGTGTGTGTGTCTATGCGTGTCTGTGTGTGTGTGTGGTTGTATCCATGTATGTGTGTGTGTGTGTGCGCACAAATGTGTTTTCATGCTTGTTTTGTGATTGCGTGTGTGCATGTGTGTGGTAGTGTATGTGTGTGGATCTTACCCGTCCCATCTCTCTGAGCTTGGTGAGCATGTGTGTGTATCTGTGTGTGTATCTGTGTGTGTGTGTGTGTGTGTGTGGGTCTTACCCGTCCCATCTCTCTGAGCTTGGTGAGCATGTGTGTGTATCTGTGTTTGCGTGTGTGTGTGTGTGTGTGTGTGGGTCTTACCCGTCCCATCTCTCTGAGCTTGGTGAGCATGTGTGTGTGTGTGTGTGTCTGTGTGTGTGTGTGTGTGTGTGTGTGTGTGTGTGTGTGTGTGTGTGTGTGTGGGTCTTACCCGTCCCATCTCTCTGAGCTTGGTGAGCATGTGTGTGTGTGTGTGTGTGTATCTGTGTGTGTGTGGGTGTTTGTGTGTGTGGGTCTTACCCGTCCCATCTCTCTGAGCTTGGTGAGCATGTGTGTGTGTGTGTGTATCTGTGTGTGTGTGTGTGTGTATCTGTGTGTGTGTGTGTGTGTGTGTGTGTGTGTGTGTGTGTGTGTGGGTCTTACCCGTCCCATCTCTCTGAGCTTGGTGAGCATGTGTGTGTGTATCTGTGTGTGTGTGTGTGTGTGTGTGTGTGTGTGTGTGTGGGTCTTACCCGTCCCATCTCTCTGAGCTTGGTGAGCATGTGTGTGTGTATCTGTGTGTGTGTGTGTGTGTGTGTGTGTGTGTGTGTGTGTGTGTGTGTGTGTGGGTCTTACCCGTCCCATCTCTCTGAGCTTGGTGAGCATGACTACGATGGTGGAGTTGTTCTCCCAGAGCATCCTCCAGAAGTCCTCTGTGGTCTCTGCCAGGGGGCCCTGAGTAGCGATGTAGGCCTTCTGTTGTCTGCACACACACACACACAACACACATTCAATACGTCACACACACACACCTTATTAACACAGCACATCACGCGCAAAGTCCCCGTAAAAACACCAAATATGTAACACGCACAGAAACATTAAAACACCACACAATCGCACACCCACACCATTAAAACACCACAAACACACTATAACTAAAACGAATAAACTGTACAATTTACACTATAACTACACAAACACATATCACCTCACATTGAATATCACCTCACAATCACACCAACACACCCAACACACGTGCACAATGAAAACACCCCGGACATGCACACTCAAACACTTCACACACACACACACAGATACACAGTCACATCCACACTCTCCATCTCACAGGTACACGAGCCCTCATGCCCTTTACCTGTATCCATCGATGAAGCTGGAGTTGATGTAGTCAGAGCCCTCCAGTCCCCTGATTGGCTGCAGGCAGACGCGCGTGGTCTCGTAGGGCATGATGTTGACCAGCCGGTTTTTGAACTTGTTGCAGGGCAGGTTGGCACTGATGAAACGGGACGTGTGGGCCTTGGAGTTGGCCAGCCGCTGGTGGGAGGAAGAGGAGGGAGGGAGGGGAGAGAAGGGATGGATAGATGGAGGGGGAGTGGAAGGAGGGAGGGAGGTAGGGAGGGGGGAGAAGGGATGGGTAGATGGAGGGGGAGGGAGGGAGGGAGGTTAGAGAAGGGATGGATAGATGGAGGGGGAGTGGAAGGAGGGAGGGAGGTAGGGAGGGGAGAGAAGGGATGGGTAGACAGACGGGTGAATGGAGGGATGGAGGGAGAAGGGGAGGGAGGGATGGATGGATGGATGGAGGGAAAGAGAAAGGGAGAGGGTCAGGGGAGAGAATGGATGGAGATGGCGGGGGGAGTGAAAGGAGGGAGGGAGGGAGAGATGGAAGGATGTGTGAATGGAAGAGATTGAAGCAGGACGATTGATAGATATGGACGGTTGTACCAAGAAAAGAAGGATGGAAAAAACAGAAGAGAGGGAAAGGTATGAATAGATGAGCAGAGATTTGAAATAACAGGATGTGAGGAAGGACAGATGAGGGCCGAACGAGGAGAGAAAAGCGAGAGAAAGGGTAGAGAAGGGGGAGGGAAGAGGACAGAAGAGATGATGGATGGCAGGAAGGGATCGGACGATGGGAAGCCGGGAGGAAGAGGAGGAGGAAGAGGAGGAGGAGGAGAAGAGATAAAGACAAATAAGGCGATTAATTCAAGAAGGTAATAAAGCACGCCTGATCCTAATCTCTCCACATCCTCACCGCCGCTCATGAGGACTCGGGCTGCCTTTCTCAAAGCCAAAGAAAAGATCCAACTCCAAAAGCTTCCCCCACTCCACCCTCCACCCACCACCACTTCTTCTTCTTCCATAAACCGTTTGTTTGTCTGAAAGTTTTCCTTTTGCCTGGGAGTTCCTGGGTGGCAGGGGATGAGACGGAGGGGGAGGGGGAGGAGGGGGGGGGGAGAGGCGAACCACAGCAGGCGAGAGAGAGAGAGAGAGAGCGCGAGACGCAGGAAAGAACAAGTGGCACCGACGGAACAATTGAAGCCATCTCTCCCGCTTTGCACTGAAAAACTGGGTCACCATCCACCTTTGATAATGGCAGTGTGGCATGCTGGGAGAAAACGGAGAGACATGCAACACACTCCGTGGGCACACACACACACACACACACACAGACACACACAGTCGTGTGATCTCCCGGGCAAAGTTCCTACTGACCGCTCAGCACAATTTCATTTTCTGCAAATTGACTCTCTACTGTTCCACATTATTTTTCCCAGCGTGTCAGTTTTTTGTGTGCATGTGTGTATGTACATGCCTGTGTTAATATGTTCTAGTATCACTGCTTGTTGTGCTAACACACACAAACACACACACACACACACAGGCAGTCTTTTTGTTGAGGTTTTCATGGAAAATATCCAGCAGCAGCATTATATGAAGGCGGTTTATGATTTTTTTTATATGAAGATTAGTAAATCTTACTAGCAATCCTTGTGTAATTTCTGTGTTATTGCGTCTCTATCTTTCTTGTTTATTATTTTTTGAAAGCCCAGCTTTCATCACCCTCTCCCTCGCTTCTCTCTCTCTCTCTCAGTACCTTTGATGTGGTTTCAGGGGTACCTGGAAGAGCATGAGATGGTCTGGCAGTGCTTACCAAAACCCCTGAAAATAACCCCCACCCCCAGCGCCCCCAAAGCCTGTATT
>JACYXH010000115.1:105000-130000 GCA_026745465.1 Lota lota | reverse complement strand
ACATTTAAAAAGAATGAGAATAATTAGAAACAGCTTCAGAAAGTACCGTGACAGATGGATGTGTCGGGCTGGCTGCTAATTGACATCTCGCGGCTCTGCTGCGGCGCTAGCAAGTGAAGCGCCGGAGCGCTAACAGCTAACAGCCTCGCCAACAGACGAACGAGGACACCCACGCGGTTCGTCGCCACCTCTGCCCGGAGCGAGGGAGCATGGCAACGGTCCTCTGAGGTTGCCGTGACAACGCGAACAACACCTTGCAAGCTGTTCGTCGACAGGAAGCGATTGCCCCCCCCCCCTCCCCCCACCCCGCCGCCCGTACAAAACCCGAGGAGAATGACATGGATGCGTCTGTTTTCTCTCCCCGGAGAGAGAGAGCCTCAACAGGAAGTTGCATTTCAATGCAATTATGTTGCTTCAGATTTTCCTCCTCTTTTCTGGATGAATTTATGAATAAATGTAGTGAAGCAAAACGTGACCTAGATAGTTGCCCATTTTCCTCGGATGTTGCCCGGTTTTGTGTGGCTGCGATGTGGGGTTAGTTCCGGAGACACGGCCAAAGTTTTTTCTTTCTTTTGGATCGCATTTATGTTTCAATCTCTTTTATTAAGAAGCATGCGCCCGCGTTTACCCGCCCGCGCGAGGGCTAAAACCTGTGTGAGTGCGACGACCCTGTGACCCCCAGTGTGACGATGCTACACGCCCGCGAGGGCCCGGCCCCCGAAGGACGGGCCCCAACCCAGCTCCGCTTACTTCAACGAATATAAAAAATGACGCGCATGGAGCAGCTAAACACTGGTATTATAATTATACGAAAGAACGAATAGTAACGATCTAATCCAGCAGTGGAGGACGCCACTCGGCGTGTTTGGCGATATGTGTGCGACACAACAACACACACAACACACAAACACACTCATTGCATTTCGTTTTATATTAGAGCCTACCATCAAATGTGAATTATTAATTTAAGAGGCATTTTATATATTTGGTTTGTTTTAGACAGACTGATGATACACAATTACAAAAATGAATTCAGTTTGACGTTTGATATTCCCCCCTTTTGGCCCCTAATCTCAATTGTTTCAGAGAGGATTTATTCCAGATTAGTCTTGTTTACACACTGTACAATGTTCAGCACGTAGTTCCCCAACCGCCACACTTTTATATGAAAGAACGAATAATAAACGATCAAGCGGCTCAGAAATCGACTCGGCGCGTATGGTGACAACACACACACTTAGTTTGTTGTGTGTAATTGTATTGAGTTTTTATATTATAGCCCCTCATGACATTTGATTGATTCGTTTAGGAGACATTTCATATATTTGGGTCGTTTCAGACTTTGTGTTTTATATTCATATTCAATTGAGGGACATTTTATATATTTGGTATAGGCCTACTTAATATATGATATATCATATATACAGACCGAACACAGTTATATTTCACATTGGTGCCATGATGGCTGATCTCCTTGCTTCCAGCAAAGCGCTTACATCTGGCGAGGCTGGGTTTGGATGGAGGTTCTGCGGACCTCAGGCTTTGCCCTCGCCTTCGTGGGCACGCGCCATCTTGGGCATTTCAACTCACGTCTTTCTTTTTATCTCATCCAGAGGATGGGAGTTTGCGTCTATTTATCGAGCAGAGGCTGGGAGCTCGCGTCCTTTCACCTGCGAGTCGTTTTTCGCACGCCTGGGGTGTATCCGCCTGTGTGTGTGTGTGTGTGTGTGTGCACGCCTTGCACATATCTAAGCCTCAGCATGTACCTATGGAATATTTTAGTGCCTTATTAGTTGATTTTAAACGAGTGTCAGCAATTGTGTTGGTGTGTTCATGGTTATCTGTGTGTGTGGCTCAGCATGTGTGAGTGTGTGTGTGTGGCTTAATGCTTGTGTGTGGTTTAGTGGTGTGTATGTGCATGTGTGTGTGTGTGTACTTCGGAAGGTGTGGACGCAGAAGGTAGCCAGCTCTATGGTGTGTGTGTGTGCGTGTGTTTGCGTTTGTGTGTGTGTGTGCAAGAGTGTGTGTGCGTACCTTGTGTAGGGAGAAGGTGCGGACGCAGAAGGTAGCCAGCTCTATGGTGTGTGTGTGTGTGTGTGTGTGTGTGTGTGTGTGTGTGTGTGTGTGTGTGTGTACCTTGTGTAGGGAGAAGGTGCGGACGCAGAAGGTAGCCAGCTCTATGGTGTCCAGCAGGGTGACCTGGGTCATCCCGTAGGTGTCCGTACCCCGGCTGGGCCAGTACTGGTCACACTTGATCTGCAGAATACAGGAACACAGCACGTGTGAAATACTCCTCAACCACAATAGAAACAAAAGGACAACTTCCCAAGTAAAACCAAAACGTGAAGAAAAATAGAAACAACACATATAAAGACTTATCTGAACGGGAATCTACATTTCACCGTTTTTACCTCAATAGATAACTTTGGTATATATTTCCTTGAAATTTGTGGCTACAGACACAAATTATATTATTATAATTTATTACATACGGCTGACTAGTTGTAATAAGTCCCTGTCCCTGTTTGCAAACTACATCTGAGTCTGAATCTCTTCCCTGGATTTCTAACCCCAGCAGAATGCCTAATGAAGACTCATTAAATATGGAGTGTGACCTGCAGATCTGAAAAACAGAGCTATCCCATCGAGGGAGAGAGGGAGTGAGTGGGGCGAGAGAGAACACAGAGAAGAACAGGAACAGAGAGAGTGAAAGCAAAGGGTGACATAGAAAGAGAGACAAAGACAGTGAGAAAGAGAGAGCGAGGAGTGGGACACAGAATGCTGGAGAAAGATGGAGAGTGGGAGCTAACAAGAAAGAGAGGGAGTGAGAAGTTACGGAACGAGAGCGAAACAGAGAGAATGAAAAGGTGACAAAGAGAGAGAGAGAGAGATAGAGAGACAGACAGAAAGACACAAAGGAAGAAGACGAAGAAAAGAAAGACAGAGACAGACAATAAAAAAAGAGAAAGATAGTGACAGAGAGAATGAAAATAAAAGCGATAGAAAGAGAGAGACCCCCTCTTCCCTCTCTCTCTCCCTGACACGCGACGTCTAGCGGCTGCTTACAGTGATGGGGTTTGACAGAGGGAGGAGCGCACACGTCCACGCGGACGACAAATCAACAAATGAAAAGAGACAGAGGCGGAGGGTAATCAACCTGCAGTCTGGAAACCTCTGAACCCCAACGCTTCTGACAAACGTTTGGCCTGACACGACCACGCATCCCAGCTTGACTCCCCTTCTTTCTGTTTTTTTTTTTTTGGGGACGATTGAAAGACGATCTCTGGCCTCGATAGCGAGAGACTCTCCTGTCCTGTGAATAGTTCCTCTCACTTCCTCAGCTTCCTGCTTTGACACACGAACGCAAGGCCGCTCCTCAGCCAAGGCCCCTGCGTGCCTCAGCGGCTCATGCCAAACAGATGGTAGTGGGAGAGCTGGTTATGGGGTTACTGGTGTTGCTATGCCAACTGTAAAAAGAACCTGCGTGAGCCATTGTTTTGATTATCTAACAGTTTGCATGATGCATATTTTCTGAACTTCCTTCACTATTCCACTCTGAAAGCATTTAAAAATAACGAACTGCAGTGGTGAATAGATAGAGGACCCAGTTGGGAATTGGAGTTAATTAGGAAATGGTTTCTAGGTTCACTTCCTCTGTCCTGACAAATGATTAAACTCTGATGACCTCCACTTGACCTCAATAAAGTTCCGCTGTACAATAAACCTGTACAATACAAATCAGAGAAGAGTGTGTGTGCTGTGTGATTTATCAATTAGCAACATTCAGTTGTTGCTTGCCTTCTCGCAATGTAACCTGAAATAAATGTGTCATTTGATTACAATAAATGGAAAAGGATAATGTGGTAAAAAAAAAATTGGGCCTAGTACGGAGCCCTGTGGCACACCACTGTAAATTAGCTGGAAGGACTGACCCGTGACTTCTCTTCTAGCCTGGTCATCATGACTACGGTGGCCGCCCGCTGCTCCCACACCATCCTCCAGAAGTCCCCGAAGGTCTCCGGTAACGGTCCCTGGGTGGCGATGTAGGCATTCTGCTTCCTGTAGCCATCGATGTAGTTGGCGTTGATGTAGTCGCTGCCCGTGATACCTGGTTTGAGAACAGGGCAGGAACGTGTCTTGAGTAATAAAATGTTTACCTATAGGATGCAATTGACATTTTATTAATCATTGTGTGTAACATGTAATTTCTACTCCAGAACAAATCAGCAAAATAAACCTTGACTAAATAGGTCAAACGAGATCACTACTTCAACAGGTGCTCAATGCTACAAAGGTAGCACTGACAGTGGAGTATTTACTAAACACAAATGAAATCACAAACACATTCACCGTGAGCTTCTCTTGAATAACCACTGATTGTTCTTCTTCTCCCTCTTTATTCTGCCTCTTTGGTACAGCAGCAGCAGCAGCAGCAGCAGAAGCATAAGCCTAGCATGCTGGCATCTGATTTAACGACGTCTCTAACATCGCAGAGCCGGGAAGATCTAGCATCCCCCACACCCCGAGAGTAAATCAGCCAGCGGGGCACCCCCCCCCCCTCCTGCCATCACTCTCCCTCTCTGTGCACCACGCTCCGTCGCCCCCCCCCCCTCGCCTTCCACTAAATCCAGCCTTAAGGAGAGCCCTGGCAGCCCCCGACTGATGAGAGTCGGCGGGGAAAGCGATGCGGTCGTAGCGCCCCGGCGAGAGCAACGTGCAGGCGCACACTCGGTATTCATAGCTGCTGCTGCATTTACACTCAGCGGTGTCTACGGTTACGATGCTATCCTTCCACAGCAAAGTGAAAAGCTTTTAGTCCCGCGGTCTGAATCTAACTTTGTGTTATTAGTGTACGACCACAAGTACACATTAGGTGTTGAGATAACGGCCGGTTGATATTTAATTTTTTATTTTTTCGTGGAGTTTTAAGGGGTTTCGAAGGGCCTGAGCCGGCCCAACACTTGTGTTCGTTAGGCGGGCTGCGGAATGGGCCTATCCATCAACACCCCCCCTGGGTATTGCTGCTTCTCTGCCAGAGCCATAAACTGTGAACACAGGAACTAAGCAATGTTCTTTGTTCAGTAAACAGTACCACAGAGTGGCATTAAACTGTCTATTTTGTCCCACCAGAAATTCTCCCGAGCTTGATTCACCACGCCAAAAAATAGCCCTCGCCAAAGTACGGGGCTTTAGATGGTGTTTTTTTGTTTTTTTATCTCTGCCAGATGTGGGTTTTTTAAAACACTAAAGCTAAACTTTAAAGATATATAAAAAGGCAAGACTTGACTGTCAGTCACTGAAAATTGCTCTGGGGAAAAGCACAGGTTCAATAGCCCTAGCCCACATTCAGAAAGGATTTCAAACATTCAGCCGGTCTGAAATCTATTCCAGCCGTACGACGAGGACTTGTCTGCTGGTGAGCCACGTCTGTCTGACTGGCTGCTCCCCGGGTGACGAGCGCATGGCGCTAATATGCGCTAGAAGGAGATGTTTTTAAGACTTAGGTGAACGATCAGAGAGGAGAGAGAGGATGATTTAAAGAGGAGGAGGAGGAGGAGGAGGAGGAGGAGGAGGAGGAGGAGGAGGAGGAGGAGGAGGGAAGGTAGGTGGAATGTGGGGAAAGAGAAAAGGAAAAATGAAGAGCTGTAGAGAAGGAAAATAAAGACATTGGGAATAAATGAAAGAAACAACCATAAATTCAACAAAGAAAGAAAACCGAAGTGAAGAAAGACAGAGTGAAGACTTCAATACAGAAAAAAGAATGAATGACAGAAAAAGAAAGACCAAAAGAAAGACAGAAATGAAGACGTCACGAATGCCATTCGAAGGGATTCCACACGGCGTCTGTGGTGGCTTGGCGTTGGTCATAGCCAGCTGAGCAGTGGATGGCGACTTGCATGAATTGTTCTACTTCTGCGACTAATGGGAAAAACCACTGCACTGTAAAATAGACATTTCAGACTTGATTAATTTATGTATTTATACCAGGGGATAA
Organism: Lota lota; assembly: GCA_026745465.1. NCBI lineage: Eukaryota > Metazoa > Chordata > Actinopteri > Gadiformes > Lotidae > Lota > Lota lota. Next base: position 124,005 of record JACYXH010000115.1, on the reverse strand, counting down.
TTTGGTCATGGGTTTTGTCGCGGCGTCAAATTGGCCCGGCTACTGTGCGGCGGCATCATGAAGTCTTTGCCCATAGCGCACATGTGTGCGCACATGTAACGCACACACAGACACACGTCACAGAGTGAATGTGTGCAATAGAGGAGGAGGATGATGGTTGGATCAGAAGGGTTTGTGCCGTGCAAAGGAAGGGGGGCGAGAGATAAAACGCGTCTCCCTTGAATGTTTAGCAGTGTGCGAAGGACTAGCAAGGTTTTTTTCCGGTAGGTTGGCCATCGTTTGGGTATGTGTATGCGTTTGCGTGTGTGCATGTGTGTGTGTGTGTGTGTGTGTGTGTGTGTGTGTGTGTGTGTGTGTGTGTAAGGCGGGGGAAGATTTGGTGCATCATGGGAAGGGTGTAGATTTGATGAGACAAATTGAACTAGACAAATTGTTTTGGGGGACTCCCTGGGTAGCATGGGGACTGAATAGCAGCTGTGGAGTCCATATACAAGAGTTAATATATTCATTCCAGCTAAGCATCATTCTACACGCTGTGACTGTATGCTGGAGACGGATTTAAAGGTGCGGTGTGGGATTTAGTGGCCTCTAGCGGTGAGGTTGCAGATTGCACCCAACTGAATAATGTCACAATGTCAAAATAACGGGCTAGGTAACTAAGGTAGCTAAAGGTAACTAAAACACAACAATGCTTATTTTTATGGGATTATATACTAATTAAAACATACTTATGAATATGATATTGTCTGTCAAGTCTGCCTCACTAAGTTCTACACACTGCACCTTTAAGGATTGCTGTTTATTCTGTGATTTTGTCAAATAATAATGCAAAATGTATTTGTCAGCCTTTCCTTTGGTTGAAGTGTTCCTCTTCAAGATTGTACAAATGAAAAATGCTATATTTTGTACATTTCCATGAAGACATAAATGTAACAGTAACCATCCGAAGTACTTTGTAATGTGTAACCTCCTTTGGATGCTCGTTTAAATCAGTGATACCAGCCTATGTTCCTGTTTCTTAATATGTATGTCAATATATGAACACATATTTGAACATTGGAAGACAGCGCTGTAAACGGATCAGATCAATACCCTTCCCCCCTACACAAAATGTAGAAAATGAATATATGTCATGAAGGAAACACGAACAGCATTTGAAAGAGCGAAAACCAAACGCTGTGTTGATGAAAAAAAAAAAACATTACATTACAAATAACGGCCATTAGAAATAGGTGTTAGAAAACAGTCCTACCAATTTTTTTTCACACTGGTGTTGCGATTTGGTAACCCTGTGTTACACATTCTTCATGATTTAAAAATAAGTGATATCAGCTCATGTACATCGGTGGCTGATATATCGTTGCATCCCTACTATTTAACTTTGTAATTCCAAGTGTTGCCTCCCCCAAATTGACTTGAATGAACAGTAGCTAGGAGTGAGGAGGACCGGAAGGAGGACCTAAAGGAGGACAGTGTCTTACCGTCAATGGGAGCCAGGATGACCCGTGAGTGGTCGTAGGCGATGACGTTGGCGTAGCGATTCTTGGGCTTATTCACCTCCAGGTTGGAATTCTCCCAGGTGAACTGCTGGCCTGGGTCGATAGACTGTACCACACACACACACACACACACACACACACACACACACACACACACACACACACACACACACACATTAAAGGTGTAGACAGAGTGCGTAAACAGCATAAACTCAGCCATCAGAGGAGACAGTGAGAGAGAGAGAGAGAGAGAACAAAAATAAACAGAAGAAGTTATAGAAAGAATGGTGTAACATTTCACAGACAGAAAAGGGGTGAAAAGAGACACAGGCTAATTAAGAACAACCTTCTCATTGGCTGGTTCAAACGCCCCCACCTCACAGCGCCCACCTCTTTATCAACACCATTAACGACGATGGAACATAGCAGCGAGATAAAAATGTCTGATATCATTTCTGTCGCATCGCCTTTTCGCTGCGAGGGCTGGAAACGGGGAAAGACTTGTGAAGGCTGATAAAACGAAACAATTTATTCTCTGTGAAAACACATCCACCGTCGTTCCCTGTAAATATTAGATCTGCTCGTGGGGGTAATTCCTTATTCCATTATGGTTCCTCCTGCTTGCTCACAGGGTCCTGCCTGCAGGCCCTTGCCTGTGTTTAGTGGCAAGGTGGGGGGGGGACTGAGGGGGGTGGTTTTCAGGTGGTGGTTCGTGATCCGGGTCCATGCCAGGACTCATAGTAGTGACATAGAAGCTAAATGACGTTCCATTGTCATCTGGGAACAACGGCACAACAAACCAAGTCTTCATCCTCAAATAGAATCCCTCTCTTGCTCCTCTACCTTGTTGTCTCTTTGCTGTGTTTCTCCTTTTCCGCTGTTTTTTTTTCTTTGTGTGGCTCTTGTCGTCTGTCTTTGTCTTCATTTTCTACTCTCCTCTTCTTTGTTCCAACCCTTTTCGGCTCAAATCTAGAGTCCATCTATCTGGTGCCTTCATTGCTTCCTGTCTCATAAATCGTATACAATTCCTCACTCACCTCAGACAAAGGAAGTAAAAATTTTAGCTTATATGTTAAGCTCTTGAAAACCATATCATTTGAAACTGCTGAATCAATTCAATTCAAATTCAAATTAAAGCAAGGCCCCCCGAAATATGGTGTTCGAGTCATCATGAGACAGGCCCAACTATCCCTTTACTTCCTGTTCCGCTGATGACAGGAGGCTGCTATTGGAGAGAGACGTGATGGGAGGACATGGAGGACAGCCCCTTTTTCTCCCACTGGTTGTTTGTGGCGTTGATGACATCTCTCTCTCCCTCTCCTGAGCTGGCTTAACGCTTTTTTATGAATTACTCCGAAACTGCCCCCCCCCCCCCCCCCCCCCCCCCCACACACACACACACACACACACACTCTCACACACACACACACACACACTGAATCAAAACAGGCTTGGTCCAATCACTCACAACCGTGTGGCAAGCTGCACTTGGCATAGTGGGTTGCCCGGACGACCGGCCATTCATCAAGAAACGAACAAAATAAAAATAACAATTTGCTGTTTAATTTGGTCGTTTATTCTTCTGGACGGCGGCCCTGTGTCGCGGGGAGATGAGCCAAGTGGGGAAGTAAGAGAGAAATAAGAAGAGAGACTGAGAAAGAGAGAGAGAAGGGGACAGAGAAGAGAAGAAGGAGAGCGAAAAGATGAGAGAGAGAGAGAGAGAGAGAGCGAGAGAGAGAGAGCAGTTCTATTCTCAGAGTCATTAGAAGTTCTGGTGGAAACGGAGCAGTCAACTTTAGCACAAAATAACCCATCCATCCATCCATCCATCCCTCCCCCATCCAGCCCTCCCTCCTCCCATCACTTCCACCCATCCACCCATCCTCCAACCCCCCTCCGTCCCTCCTTCCATCCTCCCTCCTTCCAGCCTCTCTCCCTCACTCCCTCCTTCCACCCATCCATCCCTCCAACTTCCCTCCCTCCCCCCATCCATCCATGTCTCCCTCCTCCCATCCCTTCCTCCACCCATCGCTCCTCCCTCCCTCCCTTCATCTACACCCCCCCCCCCCACCTCCCCTGCCTGAAAACCAGCCAGTGTGTCTGCCACCGGTACAGCCGCTCCAAACCTCAGGATTTACGCATTCAACAGCTGCCCCCAGACACAAAGAGGTAATTACATGGAGCAGTTATCACCACATCAACCAACCAGGACGCCCCCCCCCCCCCCCCCCCCCCAGGGCTAGAGGTGGAGGTTAGAGGGGGGGGGAGGAGGCGTCAAGGCAGGGTGATTTAAGGGCCTCTGCGGTGGTACGGTGGATATTGCTGGTATGCAAACGAGAGCTGATTCAGCCCTCCTGATATCTAATCAACTGTGGTGTCATTTATAACCCCGGGCGCCCCTGGAACCTGACAGACACCCCCCACCCCCCACTCCCCGTTTCCAACAGCCCATCCAGTGAATAGTTGCTGGTCGGGAACGTCTGGAATGTGTGGATCTATAATTACTACCTCAGAGTTAATGGAGCAGCAATACCCACACGCACGCGCACACGTACACGCGCACGTGCACACACACACACACACACACAGACACACACACACACGGCGGGAGATGGAAGAGGATATTTCAGGAGCAGAAGGCATCATCAACGTTAGGGGTGATTAAGCACAACGTTGTGCTGATCTTCATCAATGGGCAGATTCTTATTCTTATTTTACGTCAACCGCAATCCGAAGAGGTTTCCTATTTATATATTTGTGCAGTGTTGCAGCTAAGAGGAAGAGATCATCCTCTGGAAATCGGAATGTATTACAGGCCAGCTCCCAAATGATTCCTTTATTTGGTCTGACTGAGCTTTAAAGGAAATTGCATCCCCCCCTCCCCCCTCCCGCATCCCCTCCTCATCCTCCCTTGCCTTCCTCCTCCTCCTTCTGAAAACCTCTTCCCCCTCTGGGAAATTTTGCAAAATTGATATTTTTCATAAAGGCAGCTTATATCTCCGGAACGAGGTTAAAGCTGCCAAATACAAGCGGCATCTCGTAATCGCAGAGGCTCCACATGCCATAACCCCCCCCCCCCCCCCATGTACTCTCAGCGGAAACGGACACAAACACTTAATTTCTTGGACTGTTTTTCATTAAGAGTCAAACCCCTATACGCCCCACTATAAAAACAGTCAGGCGCCGAGGATTCAACCCCCCCCCCCCCTCCCCCAGTTGACATTTTGAACCTTTGCGACCCTTGACCCCGGTTCACCGTCTCACCTCGTACTCCTGCGAGAGCTTCAGGTTGTCGTTGGCCTTGAGGAGCTCCGTGTGTTCAGCCAGCTCGGCGATGGGGATGGGGGGGTGGTTCATCATCCCTGGATGGGTAAGGGTGGGGTGAGGAGGAGAGAGAATGTGAAGAGATAGACGAGGAAGAGGAGGAGGAGGAGGAGGAGGAGGAGGAGGAGGAGGGCGGGACAAAGGAAGTGAATTAGTACGATTGGGCAGCGGTTGTAGAGCAGGGAGCTGCGTTCTCAACGTTAACGCGGATGGTGCACAAGGTGAGTTTTTCAAAGGTGAGTGGCGATTTCAAGGCAATGGATGTTTGGAGCTTTAGAGGGCGGTGCTAGTGAAGGGAGAGTGGACTACAGTCACGTAGTCTTAATGGTACCAAAGGAATGACAGATAAAGCAAAGGTAAATTGACCAGACTAGGCCAGAGCTCAAATAACTGAAATAAAAGCAACCCTATGTTGTACAGTGTGTTTTTGTTTGAGGCATGGGGATTATACGCTTGTTAAACTGCTTGAATCAATAGCTTATTACACTGTTGACAAAAATTGCCTTGTGATGCTCGGCACAATATATTCGAAATGTTGCTTGCTAGATTAAATATATGGATTATTGTTGTTAGGATTTTTTCTTTTGTCAAAGATATGTGTCAAAATATCACCAGAAGAAACAGTTACTTGTGCTGCTATGAATAAATTAAAATTGACTGCAATAAAAAGCTTTCAACCAAATCAAGATCAAAGCTGATGCAGCGAGCTCGTTAATCCTTTTTCGCTGTGCTAATCGTTTGTTATCACAGCGCAGGTTGCTAATATCAGTGCACCGTGTCCTCAAACCAATCGGCATTGTTCACATTCTAAAAAGATGCTGAGCCTGAGGAGGAGCCCTGGCCCAGGGGCTTCTGGGAAAGTGAGTACAAAGGAGGATAAAGGGGGTGTGTGTGCTGGTGATGACAAGTGTGAGTGATGCTTAGCAATACAGTCAGCGGCTCCATCCGAACCCTGGTGCCAAGGCAAAGCAAGCATACCGCTAGTGTAACACCTGTTAGCCGACGGTACTTCTACCTCCATCTAGCTTTCACGCTCGCTCGCAATAGCTAAACCTTCAAATGCCGCGGGACAAACCTAGCAGTGCGCACAAAAAACCCAAACCCGTCTGGTTGCAAAGACATGAACGAGCTTTGTCGGTTAAATTCGTTGGATGGTAAATGGCAGCAAATCTATCCGTTTGTAAAACATCATATTTGTTACTTGGTAAACGGCATACATTTCGTCGGTTGGCCAAATCTGCCGTCCCTCCCTCAAAGAGTCCGGTGTGCGCTAGGCTGCTGCTGTAGCAGAGCATTATCATCACGCTACTTTAGCCGGGCCTGCTAATCCACTTAGCAGCATAAAGTCACGCCCATGTAATGGAATATAGGACAACCATACGACTGGGCCTCACAGCAGCCATGCACGGTATCAACGCAACTTAGCGCTTTCGTATTTTTAGAAAGTCGGCTTTTCTTTTGCAATATTTTAATTTTTTGGCAGGCACGCTTTCTTTTGCCCAATGTTTAGGTCATGTCACCAGGGGAATGTGGATGCCCCCCCTTCATCTGAAAAATCGTCTTTCTGTGGTTTAATTGACCGTAAGAAATAGACATGATCACATTACCCGTCCTCAATTTCCCCCTTTTGAAGTCGAACAGCCTGCGGCCCTCAATGTTAAAAGGGAGAGGGAGACATATTTGTCTTAATTCTCCAGAGAGATGATCCAATGTTCCCGGATGACTGTCAAATTGATAAGTTATGGTAATTTCGGTTACACCACAACAAGAATGTAATAGGTGCTAATTACTCTGAGTTAGCCAAGACTGATGTGAAAACTGAAGAGGATCTGACATGCCAGCGGACTGCTGTTCCAAATAAGAAAATGACGGACAGGAGTGGATGACTGCTGAATTTCAGTTATACAATTATTTTATTAATTAAATTTACTATTACTATACATTATCTGAATAAATAGCAAAATATGAAACCCTATGCACTGTATTGGGAGAATACAGACAGATATGAATGATGTTGGACAAGGTTGCTTGTTTAGTAATTATTTTTCAGTGAGCCGACACAGGCAGGGGGTCTCCATGGAAACAAGACGTCCCCCCATTAATCACTCATGGAGCCGGGGTTCATAAGACAAACGTTAGGAAAATAAAAAGAGAATTGTAAATTACCATTGGTTGTCGGACTATTTACTTTCAGAAAGAAAAGAAGGTTTCAAAAGGTCTGTTTGAGGCGAGATCAAAGCATTGTGTGTGTTGTTAGGTATGTGTGTGTCGATTTCTCCACACATAAACTACTTTGATGATACTTTCTGTTTGAAAATAATCCTGCCCCCAATTGTATTCAAATCGTGTCATATTGTCCATCGACTTAAAACATATTAAATGTCTCTAATAATCGTAAGAAGTCTTTAGCAAATAGGGAGGTTTTATGGCTACATTTCGGTGGCCTGTACGTTATATTTCCAGAATTATATATCTATATATGTAACATCTGACTTTAACAAAATCCAAATGGTTTAAAGCTTAGCAAGGTTATTAAGAATTTATTTCATCCCTAACTCACAATTTGCGCACACACACACACATACCATTGCCACCAATCCCTGTGTGTTTAGGCTGATGGACTGCATGGTTCGGCTCATTTTCTTTGTTAATCTTCCCCTCTCTCTTCCTTTCATGTTGCGGATGGTGTTTTTTTTCCCAGAGCTGCCAGATACTAATGGATTGATCGCAGGCTCTTGACTCTTTCGGGGGCCGTTTCGCTGCTCTGTACAGTACACGGCGTGTTCGGAAGAGGAGGATTCGATTTCCAATGCAAAGTCATTCAAGGACACCCTGTTGCTGTCCCTGATAACCCCGCACCACCACCCCCACCCAGCTCTCATTCTTTCCTTTCAACACCCCCCCCTCCCCCTCCCCACTCCAATCTGTGTCTTTTATATTCTGCTCTACTTCAACTGAGGACAAAAAACACCCAGCTAATGAAACTTCTCCAATGTACCCCATCTGCTACGGCTCTGACAAGAGACTTGATCAAAATCTGCATCTTTGATAACCCCCACCACTGTTCTCCGTAAATGTCTTCGTACGTGCTGAGAAAAACAATGCTAGACTTTTTTAATATCCCCCCCCCCCCCCCCCTTGGTGAGCGGGAAAGAAGATGAACTGCAGAATGAATATCGCCGCCTTTAATTCATTCTAGTGGTTATCTCTGTGCACACAATGATGACCCCTCCGTTAGTGTGGGAGGAGGACGGAGGAGGACGGAGGAGGAGGTGGAGGAGGTGGTGGAGGGCAAGCGTGAGGAGGGGTGGTTGTGAGAGTGAGGAAGAGGACTAAGGCGTTATTAAAGAGCAGAGATTGACGTTGTGCATCAAGACGAAAAAAGAAGAAAAAAAAAACACATCTCTCCGCCTCTCGCTCCCTCAGCAGAAGTGATCGCACAAGTTATATGCGCGCGCCGTGATTAATGCCAAGCCGACAGCCCACACGAAAACCGGGATTGATGTTCAAACCGCCACGTGAAGGGCAAATTAAACAAACAGAAAAAGAACCATATCAGCGCAGGTCACTGGTGGAGGCCAACGGAGGAAAACAAGGCGGTTAGTGCACAAAACATAGCTCCGACATGTGGGTGGGTGGGGGGGGGGGGGGGGGGGGGGGGGGCGGGACCAAATCAATACACAGAAATCAAAAACGACAGATGTCAATTGTTTTGTGTTTAAATGGCACCAAGCAGAACCAGCAAAAAAAAAAAGATATGAACAAATCAAAAACAAGCAGAGAGACAGAATGTATCGACTAACTTTCATCCATAATATCGGCTTCACTCTGAGGACTGCTTAGACCAGAATCTGTGAAAAACAGCAACACAGGGGGGATAGAAAGGAGTTCAAGATGAGGGAACGCCAACAGAAAAGCCAAATGTAAAACTGTACATACACACGCACATATTTGCCCGATGCCCCCGTCCTGACTTGAGCGGCAGGCCTTCTCTACGTACGCTGCCCCCCCCCCCCCCTCCCCCCCACACACACACACATACCCCAGCGGTTCACCCCTCCAGGAACCAATCCCAAATGATTCTATCCAGGTCCGACCCGGTCTAGCCCCAGTACCGGCCAACGTTCCCGGCGGTCCCGTTGTTGACAGTATAGAGATCTAGGATAAGAAAATGGATTGGCTCCCGCAGTGCTTTCATAAACAGGGGGGTTAGGGTGCCCTGGGAACAGAAGGAGAAGAAACAGGAGAGGAGGAGGAGGAGGAGGAGGAGGAGGAGACGAAGGACGGCTTGTGTTTCCTGTTGATACATGGAAGCTGAACGGCTCTCCTCATTGGCTGTTCGGTGCCAATGAATTATGGGTGATACACGTGTAAAAGTGACGGCTTACAGCATCTTGTGTTTAGCCAATAGGGAGAGCACAAGACGCTGAGGTCATTATGAACCCCACCTGGGCTTTACGGTTTTAGAACATCCATTAGATCATTGGGTCGTACATTCAGCCAATCAGACCCATCAGAGCATTGCCCCCCTTGAGAAGTGACAATGAATAAATGCTGCCTGATAACAGCAGGGATGGGGGCTACATTAAAAGTAAGACGAGGGTATACAGATATTAAGAAGCTGTGGTTCTGCTTTGAACTCCTAGTGTAACCAACGATATAAAACGGTTTATTTTCCGGATTTTCCGGGAAAGAAAACGTCCCGAACTGTACTAGGACATCGGCAGCTGTCGGAGAACCAGGTCTTCTACTTTCAGAAAGTGAATCCTGCAGAATCCTGTTAGTCCACCATCTGCATTTGGCCATTAGCGTTGAGGTATGATAACTCAAACGCGTCGTCTGATTTGGCTCAGTAGTCTTACTTCAATGCTTCACAGCAGGTGGATCAGATATACAGCAGGATTAGCCAAACCTGCATGTGTGCACCACTTGAGAGAGAGAGCGAGAAAGAGAAAGAGAAAGAGAGAGAGAGAGAGAGAGAGAGAGAGTAATTACAGCTGGAGGGGGTGGGGGTCTTCACTGTAGCCAGGCTGTAGATATCAGCCCAGCCTGTGCTTCATTAGTTTGGCCCCCATCGCCAATTTAACCTGGGGTCCCAATAAAGATAATGGCATGAAGACAGAGAGACAACCCCTTGGCAGCCTGAGGAACCACAGAGGAACATTACGGGGGGGTGGGGGGGGGCTTTCACGGCTAACTGCCTGAAAACAGACGAGCGAGCGCACGGAGATCGACGTATAATCTATTTCTTTCTTCACGCCATGTAGCCCTCGATTTTAAAATAATCCAGACGCTGTTAGCTCCCCCCGGGGTTCACAGAAGGGGGGGGGGGGCAGGGGGCAGGGGGCAGGGGGGGGGGAAGTCAAGTGAGCTTCTGTGGCCCAGCATGGGGCCACAGAATTGGGGGGGGGGGGGGGGGGGGGGGGTGCGTCGGCCCGCCATTAGCTAATGGGCTTGTTCACAAATGCTCACCGTCCCACTTAATTAGACAAATAGAATGTCGGTTGGAATTAAACTCTCTGGGATGCAGAGATAATGGCGTTACACTACATTCTTCACTCCTGTAGAACAAGAGGGCATTTATATTGAATATAAAAAAAAGAAACCCGTGTTCCTTTAATATCGGTAAGTGAATGCCCGGGTGAGTGTGGGGAAGAGGGAGAGAGGAAAAAGGCGCAAAATGGTTATCTATAATTTAAGGAGGGGAAGTATAGGTAGTGAAGGGCAAGGAGAACCGGGAGTCTGCTGGACAAATGGAGATAGAAAAGCAATTAAAGCTTCTCTACTCGCCACTGTAAAAACCTCAGATAAGAGTGAGAACTGACCCAGGTAAATAGCCGAGCAGTGAATGGAAGCGGTGCAATTTGCTGCGTATGTATGCACTGTGTTGATGTTTAAATGTGTTTGCGTGTGCGAGCTAAGTGTGTGCATGGGGTGCTGTGCTGTCTGGGCTGTGTATCTGCAGGAACGGGACAAGGAAAAAAGGAATAAAAAGGAAAAGGGGAATTGATTCCCCTCGGTATTAGGAGTCCAGGCCTGGGTTCGGGACAGGAACAGGACCTAGATTAAACTCAGTATTGGAACATCAGACGGTGGATATCTAGGGGCAGGTGGGAGGATGAAGAGCCGGAGAAAAAGGGGAGCAGGATTTCAAAGGGGGACGAGGAGGGGGACCACGACCATGTCGCCAGCCAACGAAACACAAGACACGGACCACCAGAGGCGACCGCAGACCAGGGAAGCAAGACAGGCCGCAGTGGAGCCATGGGTTGTCAGCACCAGTGGGCCTTGAGGCCGTTTAGAAAAGCCAATGAGACTGAACAGACAACCGCGAAGCCGTTCAGTCTTTCATTCCGAAAGATTGAACGGCTTCGTGAGCGGGTAGTTAAAGGAAAAAAATAAAGAAATAAACACAGGTATGGTGTTCTCATGTGATGGTGGATTTGTTGAGAAGATCTACCGTGAGAAAGTGAGATGATTTACAGCGTTGCCGAGGATATCTGCTATGGAAGCACCACATTGGAGGATTGATATCCTTGTAAGATAAATCACAATGTTTAGCAGAGTGTCGCGGTAATTGATAGGCGATTGCGATTTGGTGCGGTTCTTTGTGGGTGTGCGCAAGACAGTGTAAAGTCTTTACACACACGGGCAATCATATACCAAATTCACTAAGCGTCATCAAAAAATGATTTATCTCGCACTTGTCTGGGGGGTTGAAAAGCAAAACAAAACGAACCAATGGAGCTGATTTGAATATCCCTATGGTAACTTCCAACCATTTGAATTGAGTTGAACAAACCCTGTGCTGTTGGAAGCCAGTGTCAAATCCCACTGCATATCGTGAAGAGCACAGTGTGTGTGTGTGTGTGTGTGTGTGTGTGTCATTGAATAAGATATACACAATCAGAACACCGCATCAGCCCAGCTTTGAGCCCAGAAGGGCTTAGTGTAAAAAATGCCTCCTTAATCAGTCGTAATATAATTTCTCTCCAAATAGCGTAATCAAGCGCTAGGTTTCTCCCCTTAAATTGATTTTCTCTCGTAATTGATCGTAAACAATGTTTTTTTTCGTCTTTAAAACTGGACTAAAAGGACTATAATAGACATTTTGCATAAAACACAAATTTGGAGATGAGTAGTAACTGATAAAACTTACTGATAAGCATTTTACTGAACATAAGATCATTATATATATATATATAATGATTAATACAATGATATAATAAGAATAATAATACTAACAATATCAATATTAATAATACAAAATAATAATTGACTATTGATAATTGAATAACTGAAAATAAAGAAAAGGGAAAAACATTATTTGTTTTAATATTCAAAATATTCAGACATACTTTTTAACTGGTATCCTCTACTGTTGTGCATGGCCATAAGAGCCGGCATTTGATTGGTCGGTCAGGGGCTCTGTTACCTGGCGTCTGGTAGTTGACGCGTCTCATCTCCACGGGGTCGGTGGGGTGGTGGGGGGTGATGTCAGCGTTGTTGAGCATACACTTGGTCCGTGGCTCCGCCTCTTTTCTCTTATGGCTGGCGAGAGGAGAGGAGAGGGGAGGGGAGGGGGGAGGGGATAAGGAGCAGGAGAAAACGGATGAAAAAAAACACTACTTTTTTTCATCCATTGCGATTATGGTTAACTTCTTGCGTAGTGAGCTCAAACCAACGCAGTCCTGTGCGTTGACAGTTGCAGAGAACAGCTACTTCACACACACACACACACACACACACACACACACAACAAGACAGCGACACCCCTACCACAACCTTGACATTCCACCTGCTCATTAAAAGTGTCTGTGATGCTGAGACGTTTATGGTCCGTCTCTAAAAGAAACGGCAGTAACTGAAAACATACCTGTCGGGCTTGCTGCTTCCATAGAGAGCAATCAGAATCAAATAAACACAGGGACGGGGGGAGGGAGCACCACACACAGGGAGAGAGAGAGAGAGAGGGAGCGGTGAGAGAGCGCGATCAATAGAGAACAGTTTGATATTCACAAGGTCCTCCGCTGCCCCCACAACTGCCATGACACCTCATCAGCATGCACAATCCCACGTGTGTGTGTGTGTAGTTGTTTAAGCGTATGCATGTGGGCACACGGGCATTTGTTCAACACAGAGGGGAGATTGCTGATCAGGCGGAAACTGGTCATTTGCCTATAATTGCGTGTGCGTGTGAGTACATATACGTGCGTGTGCATGGGAGTTTATATTGCTTTTGAGTGCTTTTTTGTGTGTATAAGTTTGAGTGTGCATGTGATTTGATACTGTGTTTTCGCCTCTGAGTGTGTGCGCATGTGTGTGTGTGTGATTGGCGGGGCTGTGGGAGGGAGGAGGATGTAGGGGGAGGGGGGGGGGGTGTTAGGGCCAAGGGCAGGCCTGGGAGAGACTATTCACCAGGGAGAGATGGGAAGATAAATGGGAGGAAAGAGAGACAGAGAGAGAGAGAGAGAGATCCAATGAGAGATGTTACTCTCTCTACCCGACAGAGACAGAGGTAAGGCAAGGTCAGACAGCAGGGGTTCATCTGATAGCATCAAGCTGAACTCCTGTTCGTCTTCACTGTTCCAGCCCTGCTCACAAAGACTATCTCTCTGGCTGGCTGGCTGGCTGGCTGGCTAGCTGATTGGCTAACTGACTGACAAGGATGTAGCACGCTCTGGTAGTCAGTGCACGTCATGCGCCTGTCTCTCCCCCCGGGCTCGACCCCGCAGGCTAGCAAGTCTGACAACCAGGAGTGAGCCGTGAGATAGCGCCGAAAGCTTTCTCTTCTGAAGCCTTCGGAGAAGGACTCTGGCTCGGGTTCGATTCGGATCAGACTCCCTGCTGGGGTCTCTGAGGTGGTTCCAATGATCTCTGAAACCCTCAGCTGTGTTTTAGAACAGCTGCACTATTGGGGACATAGATAAGGGTCAGGTGATTCCATGAAAGGAAATATCTAATTGAAACTAAAGCTCTTTGATCCAGCCACACAATCTATTCCTATGATGTACATAGTGGTTCAACAATAACCGAATGGCGAGTTCCTTTAGGTTTAGCTGTATCTGGAGTGTCTCAGTGACTCTCGTCTCTCTTTTGGTCTCTCTTTTCTCCATCGTGCTTCAGAAATAAACGAACAAAATCGTACCAAAGACATTTCATCTCTTATTAAGTAGAGATACATGGTTTGTCCTATTGGTTTGAATTAAAAGCACATCCAATGAAGAGAATATTTTTTCATTTAATACTTCTCACTTTGAGTTGGATCTTTTTTTGTGTTTAGATGGTTCCCAGAAAGATTGATGTGAGTTTTTTTCCCAACGAAAAAAATCCTAAAGATGAAAACTGTATTCGGGAACAAACTTAATTGAACAAAGTGAATAATTAATGGGTGTGAGACAAAAAAGATGGCAAAATTGCAATTGTTTTTGCTGAGAAATGTCTTGATTCCACACCACACCTTTCATGCTGATTAATTCAAATAAGCTCAATTGTCAACATGCTCCCTAACATTCAATGATATGAAATCCACCTTATACCCAAGCAAAGAATATAAATAACCAGTTCTAGGGTATCCATTCATTGATTGGTTCAAGGGATAGAGGCAATACTTACACCCACTGTTGGGGCTAGGGGTTAGATTCCCATTAGTTTGATAACTGGAACTGCCTGGTTCATGGATTTCTATTCTTGCCACCCTGCACCTTTTCAAGCATGCAACACAGCACAGTGATGCTGTATTTTACAAGTGCAAGCATCATGTTGATTTTGCAGTGTAAATACAGGTCAATGAAGAGTATTTGACAGTGTAAAGCCACCATTATATAACTTCCAATGTAAAATCGTGTTGATCTATTACACAGTGTACAACCATCATCCATTTTACACTGTAAAAAAAATAAAAATAAAAATGACGTAATGTCCAGTGCAAAAACATGCAAAATGGCCGCCGCTGCGTTCGCATCTCCCCGACTCACTTTTTGTAGAGGAGGATGGCGATGACGATGCAGATGATGAAGACCACGGCCAGCACGGGGCCCACCACCCAGATGAGGCCGTCGGCCCCCGTCTCCACCTGCCGCACGTCCACCAGCTCGGGGGTCATCACCGTGTCGGTGTACGGGCTGGTCGCAAACATTTTCTGGAAAAACCATAAAGACAACAACGGAACTCAACGGCGGCCATTTTATCGATCGTCCCTTTCCGAGTTCTTTTGCACAGTATCGATCCGACGAAACGCCTTTCGGGGTTGAGACGTCGCAGGATGTCAACGCGAGTCGCGACACCGAGCTATCGAGACTCAACAACTCTTACCGATAGAACGCGCCGATGTAAAACCTATTAAATGACGCCTACATTCGAATGGCTCAGCATCCAAACCAAGCGATCCCAGCATGAACCGCACAGAGGTTGTGGACTCACCCCGGAGGTGCTGTTGAGCTCGGCCAGCAGGAAGAAGACGTACTCCTGTCCCGAGTCGAGGGGCTTGTTCTCACAGCTGCTGTGGCGGTGCTCCGAGCCCACCACGTAGCTGGCCGGGAGCTGCCGGAAGCACGCCATGACGTAGGGCTTCCTCTGGTCCAGCTGGGCTAGCTGCCGCCGCGACCGGTGTCTCGGGATCACCTCCCGGAGAAGCTGGAGACGACGTAGCGCGGAGGGTTCAACTTTGTTCACCCCATCGAACGTTAGTTATACAGCGCTTTGTGTGCAAAACTTTGAATAAAAGGAATGAAGAACGAGAAATACTGGGAGCTAACGATAATGACAAAACAATCAACAGTAACGTTGTAAATCAGAGTCGAATCAGAGTGAAAGTATTACAAGTATTACAGACTACTGGAAGAAAGTGAAACTAAAAAAGCTATGTTTTAAGTGACCTAAAATATTGAAAAACTCTAGTCTCCCAACTTCTTTTCCTATTCAATTCCATTTATTTTTGCCTTCATGTCATCCGTCGTGGATGTCGACTTTTAAGTTAAACAGCACAGAGACAGTCACGATCATAAATAGCGAGAACATTTGTCAAGAAAAACACAACCATCGGAAAATATAATAACGAACAATCTACCGCTTTGATTTCCCTCCAGAAAAATGACAGTTTGACGCAACCAGACAGGTAAATAAGCTGCACAAATCCATTTACTCCACTTTTAGTTTTCATTTTCACTTTGATGATTCTGTTTTGTTCCCGCATTCAAAACTATCCATCCAATCATCCCGTCATTAAATCCATTAAGTTCATCCAGCGTCACCCCAATCTTGTGCCTTGTCCTTCCTTACTTCCCAAAAGTATAATTGAAAACTTTTCATGCGCATCCACTAAACCAAATACAGTTTGCGTATAACAAACCTTCCTCCACCCCTCCCAGGTGGATACTGAGATGTTCAACATGCTTCTGGAGGTGTCTCGCTGCCTCCTAATGAGATAGCGACCCCCCCCCCCGGTGCGATTGATTGAGGATGTGCACACAGGCAGATGTGGATAATCCTCAATCCAATAGGAGAGGATGCATGCGGATCTGTGGCTGGGTGTGACCTTCATCGCTGTGGGAAAGGAGGAGGTGTGTTTGTTCTTCGACATAAACCCCCTGAAATAGAAATATGTTCAAGTGCATTCATTTGTAAGCCAATCAGGGGGTGTGTGGAAGTGGCCTTGGCACCTCTTCAGCCTTCCCTGTTCTAAATTACCAACCTGAACTAAAGCCCCCCCCCACCCCTGCTTTTTTTTCCCTGTGCTCAGCGATAATCAGCCTAGTAAGCGCGTAATTCTCACAAAGCCAGATTTATATTTGCAAATTCCCCAAACGCATGGAGAAACACAAGAACACATAATGTTGATACAGGCCGCAGCAGGATTGCAGTTTAGTGGATAGGGTGTGGCCAGGGACTCCCAGCCAAAAGGTACTGGGTTCGATCCCCAGTGTCAGCAGTCTACCTGTGGGTGTTATTGAGCAACATAATCCAACTCATACCTACTCATTTACTGCAAGTTTTAGATGAAATATCTGTTACATTACTAAAGAGTAAATAACTTAATAAATTCCCACCAGTGGACAATAGTAAAAAACGTACTAGTGAATAACTTAATAAATGCCCACCAGTGGAGAATAGTAAATATCGAAATAGTAAATACGACACAAAAACAGAAACGCAAGGGAAGAGAAGGACTACAGGTGGGGTTCTAGTCCTTCCTATAGACAGTCATCACATATACGTTTGTGGGGCGCCTCCCGGCTTGGTTACCTCATCCATGTCCATCTCATCCGGGGTCTTCAGGTTCTTCACGGTCCCGGTGGTCCGCTTCAGTGGCACCGCCACCAAGTAGAAATTCCTGCAAACACACCGCCATTACAATGAAAATCAAATTAGCAGTTCAAATACAGTTTGTATCTTTATTATCTTGAAATGTCCAGATAATCCATATAAATTGGACATCTACAAAGTTTAGAAGATACATTCGACTATTTATTGTTTTTTCAAAACAAAACCAGTGTTTTCAAAAAAGATAACTGGGGACACGCAGATCGACAGACAGACACAGAGGGACAGGCAGACAGGCAGGCAGGCAGATGGAGAAGATCAATTTTAATATTCTTGTTTTTTCCACCCAAAACGAATGTTTACAAAAAAGATAATCGGTGACCAACACACACACACACACGGACAGAGCAACAGACACACAAGCAGACAGACACAAGTTCAGAAACAGACGTGCAGACAGGTCCACATCGATGTGCTGACTCCACACACTTGATGTCCTTGCTCTCCACGGGGGGGAAGGAGATGGTGAGGGCGCTGTCCGGCTCCAGGTCGATGTCCAGCTTGGGCTTCTTTGCCAGCATGACGGGGGCGGTCCTGGCCACCACGCGGTGCCGGGTGCCCCCGTCCAAGCTCTCCATGCAGGTGACCCGGAACTCGTAGGTGCTGTTGGGTCTCAGGCCCGAGACCAGGGCCTTCAGCTGCCTGGCGTCGATGTCCATCTTCTGCCGGCTGTACTCGATCTGGAGGGGCGATGAGGGAGAGGAGGAAGGCATAGAAGGGTGAGATAAGGCTGGTCTTTACTTTATCCCGGATAGGGGTTTCAGCTGCGACAGCAGCAACTACAGGACCTTAGCAGAAAAAGAGATGCAAAAAACGAAATTGCTCAAATAAATATACACAACATATGTCTATATACAATACAATATGAGGGATAGAAATGCAGATGCAGAAATAAATCATCAACAGAAGGAACATTTAGGAAATGGTCGATAGGAGTGAGTTAGTGAAACTATTTCCCGGAACTAGTCCATAGAACGACAGACTTGCACTAGTCTTTACCCATCCATCTATCTATCCATCCAACCATCTATCCATCCATCCGTGTATCCATCCA
This sequence comes from Lota lota, assembly GCA_026745465.1. Lineage (NCBI taxonomy): Eukaryota > Metazoa > Chordata > Actinopteri > Gadiformes > Lotidae > Lota > Lota lota. Next base: position 105,807 of record JACYXH010000115.1, on the reverse strand, counting down.
TCCATCCATCCATCCATCCATCCATCTGTGTATATATAAAAGGGAAAGGTTATGGGAATTGGGAGATGGTACTTTGAAGGATAGGTGTAATGATTGAGAAGCTGGATAAATGGATAGACACATTTTGATGGGTTAATTGACAGCTTCGGGTGAGAAATAAAATACAAAAAGGAAGGAACAAACGTACATAGGAATATACGTTTTTCTCTCTTTTTTATTCATATAATTAGCCTGTACTGTGAGCTGTGACATAATTTCCCTTCTTATCTTAAGTAGTTTATACATCGTGTGTCTTGATGGTATAAAATACATCCAACAACCACTTCACTATCTGCCATTCTCTCTTTATTTCTCTGTGGTGATGTCAGGAGTTTGAAACGAAACCAGGAATAAAGCCAACTTTGAAGCCGTGATAAAGAAAACAAAACATTTCTTATTCATCCCCCTGTCAGGTCCAATCTTCCCGGGGTCTGCTACTTACTGTGCATTTGTACGGAGACCTGCTTTCAGAAAACTTCCACGCAACCATCACTGTGGTTTTGGTGGCCCACCTGACCGTAAAGTTCTTTGGAACATCTGGCGAAAAGTACAGACGGCAGAACTTTAGGACATGGAAATGGGAGGGCGAAATAGAAAAGAAATAAAAAAATCGGGAAAGGGAAAGAAATTAGCAATTCATTCAAAGTCAAACAGTCGTCGATCTCCTGCAAAACGTTCTCCTCCTGAGTTGGGGACAGTGAGTGGTCAGTGAAACGTGATTGGCTGTGAGAAGGGCAACCTGATTGGTTAAGACACACAGCACGAGAG